>CAUYRT010046643.1:0-139415 GCA_963574885.1 Lepilemur ruficaudatus | reverse complement strand
TACACATCAGAGAGGAGAATTCAGTAGAGGCCCAGCTGGGCATTCCAGATTGAGAAAGAGAAATAAGCAATCATATCAAAGATTGGGGGAAAGGCTCTGACTCTGCAAGTTCAGGGTTTTCAAATCTTCTAGGTATTTTATGTGTGTGTATGTGTGTGTATCTGATGTGCTATGTGGTGGATGAAACAAGGTAAACAAGCAACCAAGGGAACAGGGGCCACAAGAAAAAGGAAAACCTGAAGGAAATCATAGAAATGCCTGATTCAGTTCCAGAGAGTCACTCTCAGGAATCTCCCGGGCATTAGGAAGAGTGATTTGTGTGCTTAGCTTGCGTTGGCTCAGCTGCAAGGGGGGAATAAGGAACTAACTGCATAAACTCTACCAAGTATCTGGCAGCCTGATGAGATTTTCCCCATGTCCTTCCCACACCCACCCCTCCCTGTAGCCACAATTTCAAAACCCAGCCTCTTCTAATCTCCTTGTAGCCCCTCTCTGGAGTGCAGAATGACATGCATGCTGAGTGCGTGACTACCTGGCAACAAATCCAGGCTTCCCCATAATTGATCTTCCTCCAGTCAGTGCCCCAGGTCTTTGGCAAAGCTTGCTGGGGTGTCGCCTGAGCCCTGTCAGAGGAGCGCGATTGCTCACACCTACAGACTGAGGGACTTCAGCAAACCAAACTCTCCCATGCACCATTTATCAGCTCCGGCCACTCCTGCAGCCGACAAGTAAAGAAAGACGTTGCTAAGTGAACGATTCAGTTACACACGTCTTTCCACACGTTATGTGTTTTTTTTTTTTTTTTTGAGACAGAGTCTCTTTCTGTTGTGTGGGCTAGAGTGCCGTGGCATCAGCCTAGCTCACAGCAGCCTCAAACTCATGGGCTCAAGCGATCCTTCTGCCTCAGCCTCCCGAGAAGCTGGGACTACAGGCATGTGCCCCCATGCCCGGCTAATTTTTTACATGTATTTTTAGTTGTCCAATTAATTTATTTCTATTTATAGTAGAGACGGGGTCTCGCTCTTGCTCAGGCTGGTCTTGAACTCCTGACCTTGAGCTATCCACCGGCCTCGCCTCCCAGAGTGCTAGGATTACAGGCGTGAGCCACCGCGCCCGGCCAAACTATATTTTTTTATATCTATAATTATCTGAAAATACTAGCTATTTATATGACTTACAAAAACAATTTATTAAATTTTTCTCCTTTAAAAAATTTGTTTAGTCATTAAAATACTATACCTTCATTTAAGAATACTGACGTTTGGTTCTGATATTATTTTTATTAGTACTTCTTTCACAAATACAGCATAAAGAGATTTTATGAATTAAAGATCCAAATTTTGCATTATAAACAAAATTATAACATTTTACCAAAATTGTATCAAATTTGGAAACATGGAGTGGTCATATTAGACAACCACAGTTCACAATTCAGCCAAATTTTCTACTACTGCTCTGTAAGGCCATATGATTGATTGAGCTACCAGAAACACTGAATTACTCCTGTCTTCACTAGAGATTTTGAGTCATACACTTCCCAGTTGATGAGACAAGAAAGGCATTGCAAAGAAGCTTAAATAAGCTTCTAAAAAAAATGAAAAAATTGTCAGGATTACTTGTTCATTAAGTAGCATCAAAGTATTAGATGTTCTAACACTTCTGAAAACAGTGGTTAAGTTCCCAATAGTGATTCCATGGATAATGTTCCTCAACGTGGATTTGGCAATCTGATTATTTCCACAATCGTGCTAGTTTAATTGCCTCGAGTAATAAATACGCATTTTTCTGTTCGATGTACATTGTCCTTGCCTTGTCTAATTGGAGGTCTAACAACCTCCAATTCTTAAAAACCTATTTTTCCAATTTTATTAGAAAAAAAGAAGTAACACGAAGTATATTTCATATTGTTAGCCCTCCTCACTCTGACAACTAGAAATAAATCTCCCCTGCTGGTGAAATTGTAAACCTTCTTACATAACAACACAGAATGGATTTGGGGTGAGGAGTGTGGGACTGGAAAGGACCTCAGAGCTTGCTGGATTAACTTAAATTGGCAAGAACAAAGCATCAATCAGAAAGAGAAAAGAAAATTAAAGGGAAGGAAGGAAGGAAGAGAGAGCTGGTGGAGAATTATAAGTTAGAAAGCCAGTATCAAAACCACTTTTTCTAACTTTTTTAGTATTTAGATATTTTCAGTTCTCATCAACTTTATGTAGCCACTGTGTTCAAATTATCCTCACTTCATTAACCTATAGATATTTTAAATGCTTTGTCCAATGTAAAAAATCATTTCTTTACTGAACAGATACAGTTTTCATGGGTTTTTTTTCTACATGAAAAAGGAAACTTTTAAACAGTTAAGGCAAATATTACAGTCTCTTTCAGAGTTCCATATGCCAAGCTTTTAAAATAATCTATTTTATCACTTATAAGTAGTGATGAATAAACTGTATTTTGCATAGAGACAGACTAATTAATATATACTTTCTGGACTTTATCAAGAAATAGACAGATGTTTTATAACCCTTATGTTATATGTCATATATTCTAATTAAATCCAAATGTTGGGGATGCATTAAGGAAAAAAATAAATTTAGAAAGGCTTATTGCAATAGTTAATGATTCAGATAGTCTTAATTGATAAAAATGTTTTATTACTACCTTTGGTCCGTGGCTTCCAAGACCCCAGTGATCTTGCTTCTTGATATGTTGAACCTCATGTGGTACAATCTTCATATTGTACCAGTGTTGTTTGTTTGACCAATAACAGACAGCAGAAGGGATGGTATGTCTTTTCCAAGGTTAACTTATAAAACATACTGTGCCTTCTCTGCGTTGTTCTCTCCTTCATATAACTCACGTAGAAGAAATTTCTCCTATGTGCTAGACACTGTACTAGGTGCTGAGCATAAACAGTAAATAAAAGATAAAGCATAAACCAGGCAATGTATGAGAAGAAAGCAAATAGTATGTTATATACTTAAAAATGCTAAAAAGAAGAAATACAACCAATAAGGAAGGGGAAAGTAAAGATGCTCAACAAAATATACTCATCAATTGAACAAACGCATGGTTCACCCTTCCATTTCTAACTGAAATGAAAGCTTGTAATAGACGACTTCCTGGAAAAGTCCCAGGTGGTGCTAATTGACCTTTGAACTTAGGAAAATATAACTCTTGGAATACAGCAAGAAAAATAAAGTTATTCAGTTTCATTGCCTTTGGCTCCATATTGGTTTCAAGCTACTCCATACTGTGGATAATGTCACTTTGAAGCCATGGACAGAAGTGATTTTCTGTTTGGTTCCATACCAAACTAATGTTAGCATTTTAATAATTGAATTTGAAATTGCTTTCTTTTGTTTACTGAAGCAGTAGTGGTTATATTGCAAGACTGTAAATCACTTAGGCAGTGATAAAGGTGCTTCTACAGTATTATAAAAGGACTTCAGTATTATCTGCAGATTTTATAGGAATAAAGGCCACTTAAATATTTATTCATAACAGCTTATATGTAATAATTGAAAAAATTATATTTCAATACAATTCCCAGTATTAAATTTCTATATTTTTAGTTTGACTTCTTAGTAGACTTCAAAAGGCCTAGATTTTTAAATGAATATAAAAAAGTAAATCTGTTCCCGTTAGACAGTTCTAACAGATATTAGATCAGAGTGTTAGGGAACAATTTCTGAGTTGATACGTAAAAACTATGCTATCGTTTTTCATAAAACTTGTACAATCTGTGTTAGAAGTCAAGCAGTAGCTCCCTAAAATAGTAAGGATCATTCAGCAATTATTGCTTTCTAATTTCTAAATGTAAAGAAGCATTAAACAATTTTTAAAAGATGTAGTCTATAAATAAATCCTCAACTATATCGATTGGTACCTTCACTATGCAATAAAACTAGTCAGTATACAAACTATGCAATAAAACTCGTCAATATACAATATGGAAAAGAGCCTGAACACATTGAGAATAAGATTCAAAGTCCTCTATCAAGGAATGACACCGAATGGTCTTTTCTCCTATGAATGTTCCAGGTTACCATATATAGTGGCCGCTTTGAACCCTGACCATCCACACAGGAAGGTGAGGTATTGAGCATTTTACCACTATTCAATCCATGTGACAATGTAACAGAGTTGCACTTTTCTTTCGTTTTTTTTTTTTAAGACAGAGTCTCACTGTGTTGCCCCGTCTAGAGTGCTATGGTGTGGTGTCAGTCTAGCTCACAGCAACCGCAAAATCCTGGACTCAAGTGATCCTCCTGACTCAGCCTCCCGAGTAGCCGGGACTACAGGCACACACCACCACGCCTGGCTAATTTTTTCTATTTCTAGTAGAGACGGGGTCTCGCTCTTGCTCAGGCTGGTCTGGAACTCCTGATCTCAAGTGACCCTCCCTCCTTGGCTTCCCAGAGTGCTAGGATTATGGGTATGAGCCACTGCGCTCGGCCCAAAATCGCACTTTTGCCCCATAAATTTATACAAATGAAAAAAAAAAAGAATTGTAATATAACCAAATTCTGTCCAATAGAATGTGAGCAGAAATAATGTTTTCAGCTTTCTAATAGTTATTTTAAATGGAAAATGATTACCATTCCAGTTAGTTTCCACTGTTCAATGGGCACAGTGAGTTCAATATCCTATGAGATGACAAAGCAACAGTGTAGAAGTATCCCTCTTCTTTCAGGTGACCTGGTATTACAGAATTTTTAGAAGAGTGCAATATAATCTTGATTAAGCCCCTGCTTTCTGTTCTCAGCTGAACATCTTAGCCACCATCTTAACTAATATAATAGTTTTCTATATTTTCCAAATGACAGACAGTGAATATGTATGTAGAAACTCCAGCTGAATTTTATTTTCAAAGGAGAAAGAAGCCAAATCTAAAAATGAACAGAATTGATTGGACCAGCATTTTACTATTAAAAGCTGATGGTCTTAACTTTTAGATATTTGGGAGCCTAAGATAATTTTCTAAGGCTTATCACAATAAAACATTATTCTATCTGTAAATAATCTGCACAGAATATATTGATTTTAAATGAATAGTTGCCTCATCTATTCATATATAGGTAAACATCATGGAAACAAGAGACAGGTAATATGGTAACCGTATTGAATTAGCAAAAGATGCTCTAAAATTAAAAATGACCAGACATAGTGTTAGCACCATTTCTAAAAATGAAATCATGGATTTGTGACATGGTTTTAAGTAGACATGAATATAATTATAGTCATAGAGTATAGCCATAATCATAAATTTGGATTACTCCAAATTTAGCCACTCATGATAAGGGATTTCTCATGCTCGGGCTCAGAATCTAGAGTTAGAGTGCCTGAGTTCATATCTAAGTGAAATTACTTGGGCAAGTATCTTCAACTATGCAAGCTTCACTTCCATCATATGTAAAAAGATCATGATAATACAGCTTAATTCATCAGGTTGGGTAAGTATTAAAAAGAATTTATCACTATAAGGGGCACACAGTTGGAGCTCCATAAATATCAATTTTTATCATGATAATGCTAATTCAGAAATGGATACTAAGATTAAAAGACAAAATAGAAAATATATATGTCGGTTCCTCTCAGTGGGATTCAAGGTTAAGAAGTTAATGTGGAGTAATTGAAAAGGACTAGATGGTAGTTAATAAATTTTCACTTATTAAGTTAGCCAGTAATTCAAAGTTTGAAAGTGCCTTGGAATAAAGCTATAATGAAATGCATATTTTAAAATATCGAGCCATGTCAACTATACTTAACATGTGTATTTAAAATTTATTGTGCTGTGACATATATATTGGCACATTTAACTAATACCGTATAAAGATGCTCTGAGGCAAAGTGTTATCATAGGTAAAGTATTTTCTACGCATTACTCAATAGAGAATAATTCTTTCATCTGTATTGTCATTCAGTATCCAGACTTATTAATAACAAATTACTGATAAACTTAAATGTCGTAGCTGTCTCAGTATCACCGCACACTCTTACAGAATGTCTTCCAGACTAAGAATATATAGAAGATTAAATTTGAGAGTTTTCCTTCCATGCTATTTTATGAAAATCTATCTAATGTGTGCTACAGATATAGGGCAGGTAAAGGTGAGATAAAGTTGAATGTATGAGTAAATATAATAAGGATAAATTTAAGCTGTATTATAATTACACATTTGCCTAAGGTCATAATGTGCAGGAAACTACACATATAATATAGCAGTTATATAACTGAAGACCACAGGGAAGACAGAAAGCTCAAGAGCAACTCCACAAAGCAAGTCTAAAGTAAACATTATATGGTGGTAAGAATTTGGTAATTTTAGTTCTTTTTTTAAGTGTTGATTATAATATCCATTTGCTTTCCTTTTAATAATAGAGCATCAAGCATTAACGTATTGAATCACTTTTCTCTTTAATAATAACGAGTATTCTCTTTAATGACAGTGAGTTATCGGTAAAATGAATGAGTGTAAGGTGGAGAGTAACTATCCTTGTCACCAGGCGTGCTACTCCTAAAATACACAACAGATAATAATTCAAAATTAACCCCTTGTATCTTGATAGAATTTCCACAAAGTCTAGTTTTGGCTGTAAAAATTGAGACTCAGGAACTGTCATACCGAAAATCCAAAGTTTTTAAATGACTGTGCTGACTTTGAATGTCAAGACTTTCTAGTTCATGTGTGGAATTTCCTACTCAATAATTGGATAACTATATATGTTAAGTTAGCATTCCTTCAGAATAATTAATAATAGATAAGTTTAGGGAACACTACTGATTATCTGTTAGTTTTTATTCCCATTTTATCTTAAAGATATTCTACCTAGTGACTATATAGCACAATCTCTCTTGCAACGTGATATGGTCATATTTCTGTTCTCCACTTAGGGTATAAGAACAGAAATGATATGTGCAACTTATGACTTATACCATTGTATTGGACTCTCTTTTCCCCAGACAAAAGGTTAGAACAGATTTCATAATGACTCATCTTGGACCACACAGACCAGGCCAATGCATAAGAGGGAAAGTACTTTAATTCCAGAAGGACATCCTAGAGCTGAGCCAACATGGCTTAGATGTATGAGAAAGGTAAGCAAACATCTGTCCTATTTTAGCCACTGAATGACCCAGTGTCATTATTTCTGCATGCATGTCCCTATATATCCTATATGCTAACTAATACAGCAAGCAAAAAACTAGGCAGGAGAGAAAGGATGCAACTCTAACTCAAGCAGTACATCAGAATTCAGACCCTGTAAGTCAAGAGAACTAGGTGGGAAAAAAGGAGATGAATTGAAAATGTCCATGAGAACCAAAGATTGGAGACACACGATCCTTCTGAACACAAAGAATGCACCTTTGACTGTAGTTCAGGAGAAGAATAGAGAACCTGAGAAGATACATTCCTTCCAGGTTAGCTCAGAGAAGTTAGGGTAGAAATAAGGCAAAAATAATATTAATAAGAAAGAATATTCTCTCCATAGACAGGGAAAAAGAAGGAAATGGATGAGAAGCAGCTTAGCTAAACGTTCAAACTGCAGCGAACAGAACTGATGTGCATGTAAATATGAAAAATTATTCATAAATCCATTCACTCAGGGACTTATTCATTCAAAGAGCTTTTTAAAAAGCTTGATTAGGTAGTAGGGACTCAGCTTATATTGTTTTGGCTGAATTACACAATATTTTTGAGTCTCAGTTTTAGCACCTAAAAAAGAGTGGTTTTAAGAATTTGATAAAATCATTATAGAAGGCAGATAGCACAAAAAAGGCTGTGATTATTCTTGTTGATATCATTGTTACAGAAAATGAGGCAGCTAATTCTCTGTAGGATCTGATATTATCGAAGCGGCATGTGATCGTTCATCTGTGCTTTGAAAGATAAGTAGATATCTTTCAGGCAGAGAGTGAAATAGGGCTTTCCAAACAGGAGAAAGAGTACACATAAAGGCAAGGAGCCTTGTAAGAAGACCATACAAAAAGGAAATCAATAGAGATTTGCAAAGCTTGGGACATGGGTCATAATATAGGAAATAATTCATCAGGTAAGTTGGGACAAATTCTGAAACAATTTGATTAACAAGTTATAGAAATTTGACATAATCCTGTACATTTAAGAAAGCATCTTTTTTTTTTAACCTAAGGGTGATATGAAAGATGTTTTATACAAAGAAATTCAAGCTGCATTATGGCATCTAGAAAGGCATGAGGCCAGCTATAGATAGACTGGAAAAACAGGCTGTCACAGGTGATTATGCAAGAAAAAAATTGACATCTAAGCTACATCAATGGAAGTAGGTATATACAAAGATATGGCTGAATTGAGGAGATAATCCTTAAATTGAATCAATGTTATTTAGTAAACAACTGCATGTGGGATCCTGTGTTTGCAGCTTGAGGAACTGAGTAATTTCAGTAACTAAAATTTCAAAAACTGGGGAAGGGACATACAGGTTGATTACTTGAAGCAGTTTTATAGTATCATGGTTTTGTTAAGAGTTTAGGGAAAATGTATGCTTTATGTATTTATCTTTAAAATAATTTGCTGCATTTGTAAGTAACACAAGTTTCTTTAATATTTTTGCTATATCAGTCATGTCATATATCTGCATATCTTTTCAGAAAGAGTTTGTGTATGGAACAGCTGCTTACTCCCAAGAGAGCCTTTCAATTTCAGCAGGAAGGAGCTCATTACATTAAAGATAAATAGCTCGGGCAGTGTGCTCAGAGCTAGGACAGAACTAGGAACACGTTGAAAATGGTCCCTACGTTCATGAAGCTGAGCGTCTTGGTGTGGAAGCAGACAAACTAAGAGAAATGTGTCCATCAAGGCACCATCATGATCAGTGGTGGGGAGAATGGGAACCCCTGGTTTATAGGGTTGCCTTAATTCCAAATTTTGGGGTGGGATCCGATAGCTATTTTGTTCAGTTGTGCTCCCTGTGAAAGGAAATACTGTCCTCTCTACAAGATTCCTTGCTTCAAATGAACTCATAATTATACATTATTTGAGAAAATTAAAATTCAGAAAACGCGAAGTTACAAATAGATGGTCTGCAATTTAATCTTCAGACTTTCCAGATAGAAAAAATACAAGAGCTCAGGATTGTGCTGAAGCTGCTGACATCATTATGAAAAAAAAAAAAAAAAAGAAGTGCCCAAAATACATCCAACATACCCCTTCCATTGGTAATGGAAAGGGAGGGGGACCTTCCGATACAAAAGACTAGTACCCAAGAAGAAGCAGAGAAGCAAAATGTCATTCACGTAACTTAGAAAGGCTTGGTGGAGAAAAGTGAGATGAAAAAGAAGTGAAAGACTAGCCTTTATGGAGATCGTTTCCTTTGAAGATTTTTTATCTTCCATCCACAGGAGCCTAGTCCTGAGAATTTCCAAACCATCTCAGGTGCTAGCAAATTGATATCCTATGCAAAACCCCAAGATGAATGTGACATAACTAAATGGAAACTAAGAGAGAAAATAAAACCCCTTGATTTAACACATAAATTAATACAAATTATTACCTATAAAAAGAGGGAGGGAGCAGGGTGAAGAAACGAGGTAGAAAAGAAATTGCTCTGGATACAACTTGTTACATGTAACCTTGGTTTAGAAAATATTCAATTGTTTCCCATAGTCACAAGGGACATTTTAATTTACATAAGCAAGCGTCCCCCAAATTGAAAAGAAATACAAACAAACGAACCCAACTATCTATCAAGGTGGCAACATAGCCACATAGAGAAATGAACTGTTTTAAGTGAGTTTAGAATAAATTAGAAGTGCAAAGAAATAGTAAATATAATTTGGTAGTCTAAGTGTTAAAATTAGTATACTACTTTAACTTACGTGGAATAATGTAAATGAGTAATTACGTTAATGTTGTTATGGACCAAAATTTTCAGTATAAAGGAACAAGAGCCAGATTAAATAACTTTAAATCCTGTAATATTCAATTTGATTTGTAAATATTATTATGGACTCATAATTCTTCTTTACAAAAACATATATTTCTATGTAAGGAAGAGGTCTACATCTTCAAAAATAGGTCGTGACAAATAAAAAGGAATGAGGACCTAATGCATATGAAATGAAAATTATGAGCTGTAATAAGAGTGCTTATTAAAATCTAGAACATCAATTTCAAATCTAATATTTAGAAATGTTAAGTTTACTTTAAATTATAAAATTACATGTGACAATTTTCATAAAAGAAGATGCCTGTTTCCATGATACGAACCAAAAAAATATTGCTGAACTCATTAATTGAAGCTAAACTTTTAAGTCAAATTAGATTTTGGTAAAGACAAGGCAGTCTGTAACTATCTTAAAGGTTACTTCTTTAAAAATTCTCAGATAAATGGTACTAAACATTTGCAGGGGTGGGTGAGCAAGAGCTAATTTATAAAAAGGAAGAAAATGGAGACACGTATCTATGAATTATTTTCAAATTGTTTTCTAGAGTTTCTGGGTTAGTTTGTTTTTGTCATTCTTTTTTATAAGAAATAAATTGTGTTAACCTTTCTTTTCTTGGAAATAAGAAGGTTGGTCTTTGAAAAACATCTATTTGTACATTATCATTTTGTATGCTAATATAACACATGGAAGATCATGGACATATTACTGGATTTATTTATCTTTGTTTAGAAAGAACGTGAGTTCTTTAGTGTTCAAACATTAATTAAGATTAAAAAAATAAGACTATAGGCACAGAAATCCACTGGTTAAAGAAATGATGTGGTTTATTAACATGCTGCTTCTGTATCAACTGAAAACCTCAGAAATAGAGTAGTATTTAAGCTCAGCTGGAAGATTGTGCGTATCAGAGTTCCATGCCAATTCAAGGGTTCATGACAGATTTTTATTTATTTTTAATAGACCAGTGGAAACATTTAACAGAAGTCAGGGTGATTTTCAGTATGTCCCTCATACAATCTTAGTATTTCATATGAACGGCAGGCATCTGTGAAGTGATCATTTTGCGTTCACATTTTTCCGAATTCACTGTCTAAAATGACCTGACACAACATAAATTTACTTTATTTCACTTACAAATAGAAAAAGAAACGTCCTTTTTATTTTATGAAATCATTTCCTTTCTTCTATATATCTTTCCAAACTGACAAAAATAATGCATGTTAGAGTCAGTGGCAATCTCATATTCCTCTAGACTTTTAGACAAGTAAACACATAAATCTGCATATTATAATTACTACAAATCTATAAAGGTTAATTTAGACATAATTTTTTAATGTTTCATCTGTTAGACTTGAAAAGGAAAGCAATGATGATTTTGTTCTGTCTCCAGTTCTCTCTCTCTCCAAAATTCTCTTACCAAAATTTTCTGAGTTCTGTCTCCCAGAAATCAGGCAATTTCAAGTTATACACAGTAATACACAGTTTTAAAATTAATACATTTCATAGGAACTAAATAGGCCAATTCTTAAATACTGTTAAACTAGCTTTGATTCAGTCTGTGTATAATCATACGAGGATTTCTCTTTCATCTCCCCAATACCATCTTCCATGAATGTAGTATGTTACAATACTACCTACATTTTTTCTTGTTTTACAAAGTGTATTTATAAAATGTCCCTGAAAATTTATCTAAAAATATATTAAATTGCTTGAAAAATGTTTCTCTTTATAGCTGTATTTATTACTATGAAACTTTTATAATGCATACTGCTATGTTTTAAATCTTTTACAGCAGTAATATTCTTTATGGTTAAAATATTTTAAACAATTTGTGTTCCTATATTATTAATTTTTTAAATAAATTATTAATGAGTTTCATTGTTTTTTTTTTTTTCTTTTTTTTGTTTTGAGACAGGGTCTCACACTGTTGTCCGGGCTACAGAGCAGTCATATCATCATAGCCCACTGCAAACCTCAAACTCCTGGACTCAAGTGATCCTCCTGCCTCAACCTCCTGAATAGCTGGGACTGCCTAAGTAGCTGGGACTACAGGCACATGCCACCATGCCAAGCTAATTTTTCGACGTTTTGTAGAGACAGGGGTCTGGAAAATTGGGTTGCCATATGCAGAAAAGTGAAACCAGACCCCTATCTCTCACCACATACAAAAATCAACTAAAGATGGATAAAAGACTTAAATGTAAGACCCCAAACTATAAACATACTAGATATAAACCTAGGGAAAACTCTTCTGGATATTGATTTAGGCAATGAATTTATGACTAAGACCTCAAAAGCACAGCCAACAAAAACAAAAATAGACAAATGGAACTTAATTAAACTAAAAAGCTTCTGCACAGCAAAGTAAATAATCAACCAAGTGAACAGACAACCCACAGAATGGGAGAAAATATTTGGAAACTATGCATGTGACAAAGGACTAATATCCAGAAATTACAAGGAACTCAAATAACTCAACAACAACAAAATAATAATCCCATTAAAGAATAGGCAAATACATGAACAGATGTTTTTCAAAAGAAGACATACAAATGACCAAAGAACATACGAAAAACTTCTCAGCATCACTAATGCTATTATCAAAAAGTCCAAAATCAACAGACATTGGCAAGGATGCAGAGAAAGAGAACTCTTACACACTGTGGGTGGGAACGTAAATTAGTTCCACCTCTATGGATAACAGTACGGAAATTTCTCAAAGAACTACAGGTAGAACTAACACAGGATCCAGCAATCCCATTCTTGGGTATCTATTGTGGGGGTGAGAGAAAACTTCCCTTTGGCCCGGGAAGGTTCACTGAAAGATCAACTCACAATAAGGCAGATCAATAAGAGAAATAGAGTTATTTACTGTGCACACGGGGAGAATCACAGAGTGATTACTCAATATCCCAATAGGGTCCAAAAATTATATACCTTCATTTTGGAGGGGAGGGGAGGGGAGGAATATAGGTAATTCTGTTTAGGGACTTTACTAGGGAGGATGGATAGATACTTGGGAAAATGAATGGATAGGGGAAATAGACTGACTTATAAATGATTCTCTTTGAAAATTAAATTAACCTGAGACACATACTATATTTAAAACAATTTGGGCCAGAAGTGGTTTTATTCTTAATCTTCTTTCCTGTAACATATTGAGATAACAGGGAAGGGAAGGGCAATTTTTTTGTTTGTTTTTTTTTCATGGGTCTGTTTTTTAATGAAGAAAGATGCAAATCCCCTTACAGTGCCTGTTGATTTCTAAGGGCCTTTAATTTGAAATATTCTTTATACCAAGGGGTCATATTTTTGGGTTAAATTTCCTGAGCTCCTTCACTACCCAAAGGAAAAGAAGTCATTATCAAATAGATACCTGCACTTCTATGTTTATCTCAACACTATTCACAGTAGAAAAGTTATGGAATCAGCCATCAGCCTAAGTGTCCATCGGTGGATGACTGGATAAAGAAAATGTAGTTATATGCACAATGGGATACCATTCAGCCATAAAAAAGAATGAAATTACGTCTTTTGCCCCAATATGAATGGAAATGAAGGTCATTATCTTAAGTTAAATAAGTCAGACACAGAAAGACAAATACCACATGTTCTCAGTTATAAATGGGAGCTAAATAATGTGTACATATAGAATGATAGACAATGGAGACTCGGAAGTGTGAGGAGACCGGAAATGGCTGGATGGTGGGAAATTACTTATTGGGTACAATGTACACTATTTGGGTGATACACATACCCATGTAGCAAATTTACACTTGGGTCCCATAAATTTATACAAATAAAAATACATAAATAAAAAATTCTATAATTAGCTCTATCATTCTTTTTGGGGAGGATAGAGGCTAAGGAAAATAATGTTCTCCAACAGAGCTCCAGCTCTGGTTTTCAACCGTGGTTCACTATGACTGGGCTCACTATGACAGTACACAAACACTAGAACTCTCCTGTGCATACCAGGACATATGGTGACTGTATCAGTTATAACAATTTGTGGAAATAGTCTAACGCACTTGCATCTCAGTTTTCTCATTTATAAAAAGATGAACTGCAATGTCTAGATTTAAACCAGAAAATACATGGAAGGTGCCTGTCACATATTAAGCATTCAAAAAGATGGTAACTATTCCAGGAAAAAAAAGGGCAGGGTAGGGGTGGCCTTTTTAGTCTAAATTTAGTCAGTATAAGCTATTGCAAATTTTCCATTGCCAAAATGTTCACTGTATGTGCATTCCAGAATATTTCTACACTAAACAAATATTTTTACCTCTCTTCCTCTTGAATGTCCTCCTTTTCAGACAAGAATATGCTTATTAGCTCCAGGGCAAGTATGAGAGACATGTGGAGAACAACTATCTCAGGCAAGCTCAGTCAAAATCTGGCAACTTTTTAGCTCAGGGATCAGAGCATTTTTTCCATAAAGGGAAAGACTGTCTATATTTCAGCTCTGGGGCCATCGAGTCTCTGTACCACCTATCAACTCTGCCAATTTAACACAAAAGCAACCAGAGATAGCATAACCAACCGCTGTGACTGTGTTCTAATATAACTTTACTTACAGATACTGACATTTGAATTTCACAATTGTTTTCATGTCTCACAAATATTCTTCTTCCTTTGATTTTTTCAATCATTTAAAAATGCATAAACATTCTTAGCTCATGTGATATACAAAAAGAGGTGGCAAGCCATATTTGGTTTATAGTTTGTCAATTCCTGTATTACCTTATCGCTTATTTTTAAATTCCATTGAGGTTGGTAAGTTTTTGTAATTTAGCATTATTTTAGCAATAACAAACTGATACAGTCTCAAGAACCATCAAAGAAGATTGTTACTGTATAAACATCCATATAAATGAAAACATATATACAATTTTTGGCAACTCATTATCTTTGCATTTAGTTGTACAAATACCATTTATAGTGAGTTTGAAATTTATGCTAAGAAAAAACTGTAAAATCAGGTAGCACTCTGGAACTTAAAAAGAAAACACTGACAGATCTACGATAATCATATTGAAACCATATATAAAACATATATGTGTGTGTACATGTATGTATAATATCCAAAAATCAAAATTAATGTAGTCCTTTATATGTTTCTGATAACCAGTAACATACTGAACAAATCTATATCTGATGCTCTACTTTTTAGGCACATGATAGAATAACATTTTTGCCTATTTCTCCTTGGGATTGTGTGGAGTCATGTGACTCTTTCTGGACAAGGAGGTTTAAATGGCATAACATGTATTATCACTGAACGGAGAATTTCCAGAGCTCATTTTCCTTCTGAAATAACAACCCCTTTTTAAGATAGTGGCTATTCCATCAGACTGGGTCCTTTAACTGACCATGCTCGTGGTCCCATGCTGCTGTCTGTCCACTAATGGACAGGTAGCATGAATGAGAATTAAACTTGTTTAGTCACATGAATTTGGGGTTGCTTGTTGTTACCATGTAACTACATGAATTTTGTATATGTAAATGCTCAATACTTGGTTTCCAGGGCTTTATTTCATTTCAAAGATATTTTTTGAAGTTGAATATAAAAATAAAACATATCTTTAAAGTCAATATTGCTCTCATTTATTTAAAAGGTAAATATTGTTTCCTTTTCATGACCATATGATTCATCTAGAAATTTCACAGAGCCTAACATTTTCTCCACATGAGGTTAAATATGATACTCCAGAAAATAAATATAAATGTGAAATATATTTAGGCAGATATGTTTGGCTCTTACCATCAAGCTTTAAAATTGCTAATGTAGACCAAAGCAATTCCATTGCATAGGTGAAGCTCATATCAGAAAATCTAAAGCAAGTCAATTATGGTTTGTAAAGAAATGCTGTAAATTGTTCCTCCATACAAACAAAAGCAAATAAATGACACTTTGTGTGAATTTTTCTTATCTACAAGTAATTCTTATATTTCTCAAAAGGAGTTGAGGTCTAGTGCCTTGAAATAATGCAACTGTTAATCTACGAGCTGTTGTGTCGTTTCTTTGCTCTAAGTTGTTGCTCAAAGCACGTTAATATAAATTCTGCATTGCAAGTATCCTCTCTTGATTTAAGGAAATGAAAGGGCAAACAAGGAACCACTGAACACTCTTCTTACCTCTTACCACACAATCAATTGCATTCAGTCTGTTGCTAGAAATCCTCTAGTACTGTTCAGCCCTAAATCACTGGTATTCAAAGGTTTACTGCACATTCCCACTCATTTGTCATTTGCAGGAAGTCTAATTGAGAGAATTTACAGTTGGTTGAGTGCTTCATTTAGATTGCGCATGTTTAATAAAAGCTTTTTAAGTTACTAATCTCAGCTCAGGAAACAACAAAAGTGCTTGAGGGTTAAGAATAAAACATAGCAGGCAAATGTTATGGTGTGACATTTCCTTATAATGTTTTCAAAGTAACTGCATTTACTGGCTTTGAATTGTTTTTACACATATAATGTGCTTTGCTGCAAAATCTGGCCTATTTGTTATACCGTGTGACAAAAATGTGAAGGTAGAATTACTCAGTCAAAGTGCTGTGGTTAGCTGAAAATAGTGTCAATAATCATTGCCCTATAGGAGAAAGCCTAAAATAATATCTCTGGTGAAATCATCTTGAACATCTTCTCATAAAAATAAATCTAATTAAATAGCAGGAACTGACTTCAATCTTTGTTACTTTGAAGTCATTTTAAAATGTGATTCTGATTTTCAACTTGAACACTGAACCATAAGCATTGTTTATGGGATGGAACTGTACAGTGGGAACTGGTTTTACAAAAATCACCCTTGTTGCCTTTTAGCCTTATGTTTCAAAGAAAATGTGAACCTGCAGAAAAGAAGACTAAAATGTTAAGGTTCAAAAACATGGCAGGAAAAGTAATTCACGAGTGGATTAATAAAATGTGGTGTATGGACACCATGGAGTAACACTCAGCCATAAAAAGGAAAGAATTAATACTTTTTGCAACAATCTCAATGGAACTAGAGACCATCCTCCTAAGTGAAGGATTGTAAGAATGGAAAAACAAACACCACAGATAGTTACTATTCAATTGGAACTAATCTATCAGCACTTATGTGCACAGATGGAAGTAAAATTCAACAGAAATCATGCAGCAGGGAGGGATAAGGAGGAGATGGGTGCGATCACACTTAAAGGGTACAATGTACACTAGCTGGGTGATGGCACACTTATAACTTTGACTCAAGCAGTATAAACCAATTCACATAACCAAAGCATTTGTACCTCTGTAATATTATGAAATTAAAAAAATGGAAAACAATAAAATGGGTACGTACGACCTTATAGATTTGTAGGGATGATCAAATGAGGTAATGGATATAGAAGTCTTAGCACTTAAAAAAACATTCAATAAATGCTAGGTGTTCATAGCTAGATAAGTAATAATATACTATTTAAAACTATATTCATGTCCCATACTAAGTATCACTAAAACTTCTGAGAATTTATCACAGTTGTTATATAGACACATTTTAGATGATGCATACAGATTATGTATGTAGATACATTATAGAAGATGGGTTCATTCAGAACAGCAAACTCCTTGGGAGCAGGAATATATTTTTGTAACCTTAGTGCCTTCAATATTTAGCTTAAGAACTGGTACATAGTGATTATAAATGGATGTTTCAAGACAAAAAAAATTTTAAAAAAGAAAGGATAGTACAATCTGGAGAAGAGAATGCCAGTAATCATACTACCATGCACATATAAATGACCTCATATGTCTCTGCATGTCTCTTTCTCTATAAAGTCATTCAATCATGGCAATAATTACATTAATTTTAATGACATTGATTCAGTGATTGATACAATTTTTTATATGAAGTGCAATTTTTTTAAACATTTAGTCATTTTTTTTCTATAAATTCCAGGTTCCCAGTATGGGAATGACCTTGCTTTAATTTACCCTTTCATTTTTGTTAGATACACTCTTTTTGAGTAATGTCAATTAGGAAAATAGACTTGAGATGTAGACCATTTGTTCTACAACCAAGTTTATAAAATTCTAACTTTTTACTTTAGGACAAAAAAGTAAAGATAAAAGAGGCTACAAGTTTCCTTACATCGATGATGATACCACTATTATATTAAAGTTATCTGTGACTTGCCAAACAATTTCTAAGCTTATAGTTATGGTTTAGACCCAGACCAAAATATGAACTAGGTTAGTAAGCTCATTGCATGTAGTGCTTTTTCTCTTCTCACATTGCATCTTCTAGCTCCCCATGGTTAATTTACGATTGTACAGCAATGACAGACCCTAATGCACCATGTTCCTGAAATGACCCTGATTGAAGCAGAATGCACATCATGAGTATTGTCTCTACCTACTGTGTGGTATTGCTGCCAAAAGGCATGCATTCCTGGGATGTTCCTTGTACATTTAATCTAGCCACAAGAAGCAGCATTTCCTACAATCTGCTCAATTCTCTTCTGTGTACCATCACCACCATGATGTGAGTGATAAAAATGATCCTCAACAACTCAAAGGTATCTGATCTACCCAGACCTTACAAAGAAGTTAAAGCAGCCCACTCATTGTACTTCTTACATGTTTTTGTATAGTGATTTTTCTGTTTATTCTTATAGTTTTATTTGTTCAGAGCCTTTTCCCATGACTATTGGAGTCAGTACTGCCTTCTCAAGCTCCCTCCTCCTTCCCATATGTCCAGTGGACCAGAACCAGTAGTTCTACCTGAAGTTAAGACTCCCTGGCTTCATGTTTGACACAGCTCCTTTGGTGACCCTAAAGAAGCCCAGATGCAGAGGCACTGAGTAACAAGTGTGTCAGCAGGGAGATTCCAGCAAAAGAGCTGTTTGTCTAGGGAGTAGAGTGGCAGACTTAAGTGCTGAGTTTGTGAGAACTAGGGAATGGTGCCTGGATCAAACCTGACCACTCTACAGAGTTAATGTTGAAGGATGCTGAAGGGGAAGAAGCCTGGGGAAGGAAGGAGAGCTGGGAAGCTCTCTCTCTCTCAGCAGCAATACTTCGCTCTGTGTGGTCTTAGGGCCTAGAAACCTGGATATTTATTGTTTCACCAAGTCAGCCAGGCCTATTCCCTCCCTTTAGTTTCTGTCAAAATTGGATACTTGCAGTCCTTTACCCCCTCTCTTGCTGTGACTTCCATCCCTGGAAGTCACTCTCATGAGCGCCCCCTGCACTGACTCCTCAGTTCCAGTGTTCCCACACTGCCTGCTGGGAGCCTGAAGCTTCTCTAAATTCCCAGGGCCCTGGGATTTTAAGAAACCTGAGAACAAGTCTTCTCAGAAGTACCATGAGCACTGTGTGGTGGTCACACCCTGGCTCCATCCTGCAGACTCCTGCCCTGTACCCTCCGAAGTCCCACTGTGAGATCACAGTGATAATAAACCTATAAACCTGAGTCTGGGAAACTGACACTGCTGCCTCTATCGTCACAGCTGCTCAAACAAGACAAGCCAGTGGCCAGGGAAGGAATTACAATAAGAGGAACTCCAAAGTGAAGGGCAGAGGGGGTGGCTGGGCAGCAGAGCCAAGGGCAGTCCTTTCTCCCACTATCTCAAATATCGTTTCACACTTAAAAAAAAATAAATCTCTGTTCAACCCTTCAACTGTCCCTTTATTTCTTCAGTCTTAGCTACTAGCATCACTTCGCACTTAAATGAGAAAACAGAGTGATCAGATGAGAATGTTCTATCATTCTATTATCAGAATCTGCAGCCATTTACTCTGCCATCCTTCATGTTAAAAGAGATAAACTTTCCCTGCTTTAATAATAGAGTGAACTGCCTCACTTAACACCTGGATCTGCCCTACTTCCTACTCAAGGGCATCTGTCCTGCAGTTGATCTCTTTCATCTTGCTTTCTTAGATTTTTCCCTCTTTAACCAATCATTTTTTATAGAAAAAGAAAACATACTGAGAAAGTCACAGATTTTTTTTTTTAAAAAAATACATGTTTTGAGATGCAGTTTACTTACTGTGAAATGCATAGATCTTAAGGGAACAGTGAGTTGTGACTATTGTATTCACCCATGTAACCACCAATGCAAGCAAGATATAAAATTTTTCCATTAAGGCAAAAAGCTCCCTAATGCCTTATTGAAGTCTGCCTCCCATTCTTAGCTCCAGGAAACAACTTATTTTCTATAACTATAGTTGGTCATGATTTCCCTAGAAAATTATATAAATTAAATTTTACAATATATCTTCTCAGTAAAATGTTTTGAGAGACATCTGTGCAATTGTATATATCAGTAGTTCATTAATTTTTATTGCTGAGTAGTATTCTACCATAGGGATACACTACAGTTTGTTTACCACACTAAAATTTATTTGATCGCTCATTTTTCATAGATATTTGCATTGTGTCTACTTTTTCACTATTACAAATAAATATACTATGAAGAGTTATGCATGACTTTGTGTTGAAATATATTTTTAGTTCACTTGGATAGTTATAAGTAGAATGTGGGGATACATGTTTAGTGTAGGAAAACATTAGAAGAAACTGACAAAATTTATTTTCACAAATGGTTGTACTATTTTTCATTACCATCAGCAATATAGGAAGGTTTTGGATTTGAGTCC
This sequence comes from Lepilemur ruficaudatus, assembly GCA_963574885.1. NCBI lineage: Eukaryota > Metazoa > Chordata > Mammalia > Primates > Lepilemuridae > Lepilemur > Lepilemur ruficaudatus. Next base: position 118,867 of record CAUYRT010046643.1, on the reverse strand, counting down.
ATTTTGCTACTCTATTTTCTGTTCCATTAGTCCATGTTTCTATTCTTGAGCTTATCCTACACTGTCTCGGTTACCACAGCTTTATGGTAAATATTGAGTTCAGGAAGAATAAGGCTGACATTAATATTCCTTTTCAAAATTATTTGGCCATTTAAGTTTATGTATAATTCCATTAAATTCTGGAATCATTATGTTATAGTTTCTGCAATAAAGTTCCAAAAATGTTGTTAAAGTTTGAAATAAATGTATTTATCAACTTGGAGACATCTGCTATGGTTTAAGTGTATCCCCCAAAGAGGATATTTTGGAAACTTAATTTTCAATGTAACAGTGTTGGAAGCTGGAGCCTGCTGGGGGGTGTTTAGGTCATGCGGGCTCTACTCTCATGAGTACATTAATGCCAATTATAAACGGGCTGAGAGTAAGATCTCTTGTTGTATCTCATGCTTGCTCCTTTGTCTTTCTGCCCTTCCACCATGTGACAATGCAGTAAAACGACCCTTGCAAGCCATGGTCTCTTGATCTTGGACTTCCCAGCCTCCAAAACCATGAGCCAAATAAATTTCTGTTCCTTATAAATTAGCCAGTCTCAGGTATTCTGTTACAGTAGCACAAAACAAATTAACACAGAAAACTGGTACCAAGAAGTGGGGCTATTGGTTTAACAAATATCTCAAAATATACAAGGAGCTTTGGAACTGGGTAATGGGTAGAAGCTGCAAGAATTTGAAGGAGAGCAGGCTATATATATATATATATATATAGCCATAAACGGAGTTTTAAGGGAAATTCTGATGAGGGCTCAGAAGAAGACAAGAGCTGTAGGTGTTACCTGTGCAGGCCCTTGGGCTCTCTAAGTAATTGAAATTAACAAGAGATCAAATGGGAGTCACAGGAAAAACTTATTGGGGCTTATGTTCAAATAAAAGGGAAACAGCCCAAATAGGAGTTCAGGGAGAGTTTTAAAGAGGATTAGGCAGGAAAAGGGTGATGTGTAAGCATGTAGAGGTAGAGATTTTCTCGTGCCTGTGTAGTTTTATTACATGCTTCTTCATGTATCATATGTCTCATTAGTATGCTAGATCTCTACCTGTGGGCGTTATTTTTATCATTAAAATGAGAAATGAGATATAAAAACAATCTTGCTCTCAAATCTTAGGGATTGAGGACATATAGCAAAATAGTACAAAGTAGAACATACCGGTGTCCAGGAGACGCAAAAACTTTCCACAGGTTCAGAGGAGCTAGTGATTTACTTCCAGAAGTGGAATAACACTAGGTAAAGAAAGCTTCTGGCAAGAAAGACCATGTGTGCTGCAGTTTCTAAAGTGGATAGATCATTGACTATATGAGCAAATGTGCAAAAGCTGGAGATTTTAGAACACATACGGGCAACTCTTTCAATGTAGTAAGAGACTGGGGATAGTGCTGAAAAGGCACAAGGTAATTTTGGAAATAAGGAGAAAGATAACATTTAATCTATGTGATCCTACCCATGATTTTATTGGGCATCTCACAAAAACCTAGAAATGTAATCATGTTTTCTTTTTTACCTCGTGTAAAATTAAATTTTATTCAGAGATGATAACCAGTGAGTCCAGGGTTGCATAATAATAATAGAATCAGCATATGTTAAGAGACAGTGCTCATCAGTATGTAAGTAGACCAGTGGTTGTCATACTTACCTATTTATTAGAATCACCTTGGGATCTTATTAAACTCTAAAGCCCAGGCTAGACTAGACTAGACCAATTAAGCCATAATTATTTCTGAGTGCCAATAAATTTTGATATTTTAAAAGTTCTAGGCAACAGAACGGGACACCTGCAACAGGAAGTTGCAGACAAACGTAAGTTTGATTCCCAGTAGGAATTTAGTAATCTCTTTTCATTTTTACCCAGCATATCACAGAAAGAGAGTGGTACAGTGAAAGACAATGGCCTTGGACTGAGACAAACCTGGATTCAAATGCAGCTCAGTGGCTGGATGACTAAGCCTCATTTTTATCGTATTTTAAAAGTGAATAATGCCTTCCCATTAGACCATTCAGAAAGTTCCATGAAGTAAGCACTCATAGCCTCTGTCATATGAAAAGCACTTGATAAATGTTACAGTTAATGATTATCACTATTTTATTACACTATTTCAGATGACTAGATAATATTTTTATTTTCCTTACTTTGTTATTCTCTTTGAAATTCTTCTGGGGGAAACACAAGGAGGGGAAGTAATGGGAATTGATATAAACCGTATTTTCATTATTTTATAGTGTATTCCATCTATGTGAGTTGCTTTCCAGAATTAAAATTTGCATATTGGCTCCTGGATTAATGTATTCACTTGATTTAGAGCTCAATCTCAAAATCTGGACATGTTACTAAAATAGAAAATGTTGACTTCCATCTAGATATTGATAAAATTCCCTGAATTCTTGGAAAAAGCCTTTTAGAAAGTCAAAAATTCTCTATGTTCCAGAGTTTTTCATTGAAAAGTTTGTAAAAACCGAAGCTGAAGTTGTTAGTGTATACTAGGGCCTAACGTGAAATCTCAGGTGAGTCAGATTGAATCTTTGGGTTCTTCTTTGTACAAACAGTAATATTATAATTGTTTCTCTGTGGTAAGTAGTGCCCTATCTGAGTATTTTAATTTTTTTAAAAATTATTATGGTCATATAATAGCTGTGTATGTCCATAGGTTACATGTAATATTCTGATACAAGCATACAATGTGAATTAATTAAAGCAGGGTCATTGAGGTATGAATCACCTCAGGCATTTACCATTTCTTTGTGTTAGAAACATTCCAATTCCACTCTTTTAGTTGTTTTAAGGTATATCCTAACTTATCATTGATTGTAGTCACTTTGTTATGCTATCATATATTGTTCATTCTATCTAACCATCTAACTATATTTTTGTGTGTCATACAGACAAAATGACGAACAAAAGAGCCCACCTAATTTATATTCATTTGGGATAGTGGGAATAAATTCTCAAAATAGCATGCCTCCACATTCCCCAAAGACTACCTCAGTATGACAAAATCTCCTGCAGTCCTTGTTATTTTATGGACAGAAGCATTGTATGAAGTACTACTTCATAGTGGACACTTACATTCAATTCATTTAGTTAGGTGTCATGTATCAGTAACAATGGGAAATGCTGAGGATTCAGTACACTGGTGGAGAAGTTAGTTGTTAAGATCAGTTCAAGCAAAGCAGGTGACATAGTCGTTGCAGAACTATCTATAGTATTACAGAACTGTAGATGAAAATGTATCTTCAGGGAGTAACTAAAGGTAGCCAGTGGAAATTGTAACAGAGTATTTCAGCAAAATATAAAATTAACTCTTTTTGGAGAAGTATCCAGAAATATAAGGAACCACTTGTGGAGGTAGTAAATTGTACTACTGAGTCATAAAAAATATTCACTCATGGATATATTCAAAGGATTGGGACGGGGATTGGGGACTAGATAATGTTAGGGTTCCCTTTCAACTTCAGGATTAAAAGACTATGAGAAACTTTGGTGAAAACTTTTAAGAGTCCACCTGACATTTTAGTGAATAAATGGCAAAGGAGAGGCACTCTGATTTCTGTTAGTCATACTGGAGACTGAGTCGCATGGGGAAAAAGACTTCAAATTAAATAGATTTGGATTTAAATCCTAATTTTCCTTGTCCTTTGGACAAGTGATAATATTTTGAATGTGCTTCCTCATGCATTTAATGTAGATTGATGCTCTCAAATGTTAGGGTGAATTATAAATATATTTGAACTTGTAACAATGGCATTTACATGTCTCCTGTCAGGTTTTTGCTCCAAATGTTAAGAAACACAGATGTTAATATCTTCTGGATTAATTGAAATGGTCACTTATAATAAATATTACATTGACAGTGTTTATCATCAATGTCCTTATCAATAATGTATCAAAAATCGCTCTGCAATTGTAATCTTCTGGATTTCTGAATCTTCAATGGCCAAGGTTTGCCTCAAAGACCCTGATTATTCTGAGATATATTCTTGGGTTCATTTCACACTCTGAATATATTCTCTTTAAGTCAGGTGGGTCTATTTAGGAAATGATCTTTGGATTCTTTGGTAGTTTTTTTATAAATAGACTTAGAAAACTTGAAATGGATCGTGGAGAACTCAGGGGCATATTGAATTGTCAGTTTGGGATGTTTAAATTACTTTAAAATGACTGGTTACTTTCAGCAGCTTTTCTTAAGGGATAATATTGAAGTCACATGGAGAAAGCAAAAGCTATACCTGTTCTGTCCCATTTTCCTGCAGCTTGAAATCATGCCTCATATTGTTAATGATATAGCAAAAATTAAAGAAATTGTGCCTTTTAATTTTCACTTAGGGATTAAGACTTAATGCTCAATGCAAATGTGTTTTTTTTTTTTAATGTCTTCACTCCCAAATGTAGCAATATTCATTTTTTCTTAATGAGCTGGGGGAATGGAAAACAAAAATGGCAAGCACCGGGACGCTTTGCTCGGTTTCTTCCTGTAACACTCACGTGCACATCCCTTACCGGGGAAAGTGATTTGACAGCAAGTCGTTGTCTAGGGACAATAAAAAAAGGAAATATGTGAAAACTAAGCCCCGAAGCAAAAGAGAGAAAACCATGTCAGAATTTTCCAGTTACAAGTGTTATTATGCAAGAATTTGTGAAACCCTCATTTGTCCTTATTCCCGGTAGTTATCGCGTATGTGACATTTGCAGGCTTTCATAAGTTTTTGACATAAGCTTGATTAATTTTTTTACTTGGTTGATTGTGGACTGTTGTAATTTGCACCAGAGAGCACATGTCTGAAACATCACTCAGGCTGTGCTACATGAAGCCTGAAGAGGCTGGCTTTATACAAAATCTTCTTGTTACTATGGTATTTTTCCAAAAGAAGCAGTTATGCCTCTAGATATTGCAGACCAGGTGAACAGTTTTCACATTCTTCAGACCAATTGCCTACTGTTTCTGTTAGATAGCTCTTGCCTATAACACCTGACCTGAGAACATGTGATAATGTGACATTTATTTTATTTTCTTACCATAAATCTTATAGACATCTAAAGAAAGATTGGGGTCAATTTGTTAATTTTGGAGAATACAAAGAGAAGTTATGCTAGCTGATCAGCAAATCAATGATACATAAATGCAGGTATCCATAATTCTCTCACCTACCCCAAGAAAAATACTAGCTCTTTTCTCTGTGATCCTCATATTATATTCAGTTTATATTTATATTTTATCCTGTATCATAGACTAATCTGCCTTTCTATTACTTTTGTAGGATTTATTTTATGCAATGGATTGTAAGAAATTTGAAGAAAAGGACAATAAAAATATTTGCATTAAACACCTTTCAAAATACATTCTAGCAGTAGCTTAATGATATTTTTCAAATAAAAGTCTACAATTTTCAGGAGAGATGGGACTGTGTATTTCAATAAATTTGACATTTTCATTTTATACATGAAGATACTAAATTTCAGAGAGAGAGTGTGACCTGCCCAGTGATACAGTTGGTTAGGGAATATCAACTTTGAAAATATTAATTTCTAGTCTTACATCCCTACCATCAGCTATATCAATTGCAATGAGAGACATTGTCTTGATTAGAATCTTTTTTCCATCTTAAAACTTTTTTCTCTTCTGTTATCACTGAATTTTTGATTTAAAAAAAAATTTCAAAACACTACTAAATCAACATGTTTTAATAAATGAGACACCCATTTGGTATATACTGGTATTATTTCAGAAACATGGGCTCAAAATATGTCTTTCCAAGCCAATGGTTCTTAATTACAATTTTTTTTTTTTTTGCTTTTTGTGAAAATAGTGCTTGTTTTTTAGTCTCCAGTCTCTCTTAATTCTTAGTTAATGCTACAAATTTCTCTTGGAGCACTGATTTAGATACATCCTGCAAATTATGATATGCCATATTTATATTTTGTTTCAAAATATTTTCTAATTCCCCATGTGATTTCTTATTTGACCCAGGACTTATTCAAAAGGGTGTTGTTTTATGTCCAAATGTTTTTTCCAGATATTTAAATGCTATTGATTTGTAGCTTAATGCCATTGTAGTTAAGAAATATTTTGTATTTCAATATTTTAAAATTTATTATTAATCATTTTATGGCACAGATTACAATATGGTGTATCTTGGTCAATGATTTATGTGCAGTTAAGAAAAAATGTGTATTCTGCTATTGTTGGGTGGAGTATTCTGTAATTACCAATTAAATCAAGTTGGATCCCACATGTAAATGAGGATATGTAATAATTTATCTTTCTGTACCTGGCTTATTGCACTTTGCTCCTCCACATTCTCCTCCACATTCATCCATGTTATCACAAACGACAAGATTTCCTTCTTTATTGAAATTTAATAGTAGTCCATTGCATATGTAAAATTTTCTTTATCCATTGTTCCATTGATGGACACAAGTTAATTCTCCATATTAGCTATTGTGAATAATTCTGCAATGAACATTAGAGTACAGCTATCTCTTCAACATTGGGGTTTTATTTCACTTGGATATACCCAGAAGTGAGATTGTTGAATTATATAGTTTTTTTCATTTTTACTTTTCTGCATACTGTTTTTTTATAATCACTGTACTAATTTACATTTCCACCAACACTGTACAAGGGTTTCCTTTTTCTATAAAACTTGTGTTTTGTCTTTTCAACAATAGCTATTCTACAAAGTGTGAGGTGTCATTTCATTGTGGTTTTAATTAGCATTTCCATGATGGTCAGTGATGTTGAGCATTTCATTGTTCATTTGCTTATTTTTTTGTTTTTCATTTTGAGATAGGGTCTCACTATGTTGCCCAGCCTGGCTTTGAATTCCTGGGTTCAAGTGATTCCTCCCACCTCAGACTCCCAAATAGCTGGGATTACAGGTATAGACCATTATGCCCAGCCAAAAGCATTTTTTATATATATGTTGGCCATTTGTATATCTTCTTTATAAATATTTTCTCTTTTTCCATAAATTTTTTCCCTTACTCTTTTGATTGTTCCCTTTGTAATACAGAAGGTTTTTAGTTTGATGCAATCCCATTTGTCTGTTTTTACTTTTGTCGCCTATGTTTTTGGAGTTGTAGCCAAAAATCTTTGCTAAAACCAATGTCATGAAGATTTATCCCCATGTTTTCTTCTAGTAGTTTTACAATTTCAGGTTTTTTGTACATTTTGTAAGGGTCAAATTTTATTCTTCTGCATATGGATATTCAGTTTTTCCTTCTCACACTCTTCTTAACAATATTAGAGGAAGGAATACTTCCAAATTCATTTTTTTTTTTTCTGGAGACCAGCATTACCTGATACCAAAGCCAGAAAAGGACTCTAAAAGGAAAGAAAATTACAGGCCAATATTCCTGGTGAATATAGATATAAAAATCCTCAACAAAATACTAGCAAACTCAATTGAACAGCACATTAAAAGGATCATTCTTCATCATCATTATGTGAGATTTATCCCCTGGATACAAGGATATGCAAATCAATAAATGCAATATATCACATTAATAGAATGAAAAACAAAAAAATACAGTCGTCTGAATAGATGCAGAAAAATCAGTAGACAAAATTCAACATCTTTTCATGATAAAAATTCTCAAAAAAGTAGGTGTAGAAGGTATACCTCAACACAATAAAGGCTCCATATCACACACCTACCGTGAACCTCATACTCAATGGTGAAACACTGAAAGCCTTTCCTGTAAAGTGAGAAAGAAGATAAGGACGCCCTCTCTCCACTTCTATTCAACACAGTACTGGAAGTCCTAGCCAGAGCAATAAAGCTAGAAAAATAAATTAAAGACATTCAAATTGAAAAGGAAAAAGTTAAGTTTTCTCTGTGTAAAGACAACATAATCTTAAATGCAGAAAACCATAAAGATGCCACCAAAACACTGTGAGAATTAATTTAAAAAATTCAGTAAAGTTGCAGACTATGAAATTAACATATAAAAATCAACGGTGTTTCTATAGAATAACACATTTGTTTTATGTATATTTTTATTTAGGGTTGTTTTTTGTAAATTGCATGTAATTCAACCTTGGTTTAGTTCGATAAAATCTCTTATGTCTACTTAAGACTTTGAAGTCTTGTTTTAAAATTGTTCTCATAGATATTCTGATTCCTTAATTTATGTTAGGCCACTGCTCATATAGGGTTTGTCCAACCAGCAGGAAATTGTTAGGAGCATCTCCAGCTACTTGAGCTAACACAATGGATCCAGAAACTTAGCACATTCATTCATATTTGTAAATTTTTCCCAATTTGACATTATGTTCCTTTTTTCGTTATTTAACACAGACAGAATGTATCCGCACATTTATTCAGAAATTTATGTAGATAAAAATTAATAAACTTTTGTAATTTTTTTATGTATACTCTATATACTCCTAGGTCAGACTTTTATTTTTTTCCCCTAATTAAAGAAGGATGGAATCAAAGTCCAATTACAATCTGGAGAGAATAAGGGTGATGATCTTAAGGAATTAAGATAATTACTATTCCTTACCAGTGTACCTACTCCAGGTCATCCCCAAACAAGGCAAGACTAATCTCATGACACAGAAGAGAATGACTGCTTCTGCTGGCAAGGGAATCAGAGAATTTTATTCATGATATGCAAATTTACTCATTATTTTTTCTATTTCAGTTTTTAGGACCTTTCTCTTATCTGTTCCTTACTTTTAAATAAGTCAACTGGTGTTGTCATTAATTAAATTTAATTGTAATAAAACAACATATAAGATTTAACTATAATTTTCAGCTGATTTTCAAAGAGAACTAGCATGGTTATAAAAGTTCCCTGATTCTCTGAGTGTGCCCTCTGAGTAAAGAATTAAACTCTGATGTTTTGTTTATTTTCTCTAAGATCCCTATGAAGTCAGAAAAACCTACTCACTTACCACCCTTGCTCCTGTTCTTGTATCCCTTTTGGTTTTATGATAGATTCCCATAGGTGGTATTGGATCTGCCAAAGCCTTGCTTTCAATATACACTCTATTCCAGATGACCACAAGTTGATTATTTGAATATCCATTTTCCATTATTTAGCCACTTCATGAAAATGACCAACAGTATACCATATTCTACCAGAGCAGATATCTTCTCAATAAGCTAACAGGTATAACTAGCTAGATAACCAATCCCATATTTTCATGTTTGTGGTTGGTTTTGTGACAGCATGCTTTCTAATACTGTATCAGTCAGGATTGAATCAATAAAACAGAAACAACTCATAGCATTTTTAAAAAGAACAGCAGCAGTATGAGATTTAAAAGAAAGATAATTATACAATTTCAAGAACTTTGAAAGTTTAGAGAGATTAATTCTACCCTGAACTCTTTAAAATAGCACCCATGAGAACACAGAACTGGCCCTGGACCTTTTGCCACTGCCAGTATTCGCTCAGAAATTCTGTGAATCCTTCTCTCACTTCCTCTAGTTTCTGTTTAAATATAGATATATATTAATAGGTGAGGCCATCCTTGAACACCCTATATATTAGAGCAACCCACCCAGCATATTTCACGTGCTCTTATAATGTGTTATTTGCTCTACAATCATTCTCATCTGGCATATGTTTGATTGTTTATTTATTTATTGGCTGTTTCCTCCAGGTAAAATGTAGACTCTATGAAGGGAAATTTTTAATGATGTTGTTCATAGATGTTTTCATACCTAGAATACTGTCATTCACATTGTAGGTGCTTAACAAATATCTGTTGAATGAATGAATGAATGGGTGGATAAAAGAGTGAAAAAAAGAATGAATGAAATTCTATGCCTTTGTCTGTGGTCTTCCTCTTACCTTAAATGTCTGTTTTCCTTCTCTACATTTCACCTAATTTCTAACCAAGATTCAACACTCAGCTCACATAAGACATTCTCTGGTTTCTGCACACAATTTACTATCCCTTTTTCCTGGGGTCCTAAATGTTTCTGTAGTCCATATCAGATTATTTAGGATTCTTCTATATAATTCAGATATACAAATAGAACTAAAATACTGCAATATTTGTAACAGCAAATAATATCTCTTTTACTTTTTTCACATATCCATAAGTCTGTATTTTAATGAACATATTTCAACATCAAATAATTTATAGCTTGAGCAAGTATTATGCTCTATATATCAAGGGGTTTTGCTATGTTATAATGGCACAAATAAACATTTTTGATCACCTCCCAAGTGTCAGGTATAGTTCTCCACGCTTTATATTTACTATGCCATAATGAAGATAAATACCCTGTAAGCCAGGCACAATAATTTTATGTACAGGGAAATCTATAGCCGGGAATTAACATGACTTTTTCTCCCATTAATATTAATGGTATGTTAGGAAAAAGGAATGCAGACCTGGCTTTGCTGTTTATGAGTCATTGGATTTGAAGCAAGTTATTTCTCAATCCTTGATCTCAGTTTACTTGTATGTCAGTTGAAGTAATTGACAGGATGATCTCTAAAATCCCTTTCAGTTCCAATAATCTGCATGTCTATGAGTTAGAAAAATTTAAGCAACTCAAGGATGCTTTCATATAAAAGTATTAAAAAGTAGAATGTTTAAGGAGGACAGTTGCTCTGAGGAAACCAAAGATTCCCCAGGCTTAATGAGCTCTGTTGTCTACAGTCCATGAGTTCTAGGTTTCATTGTTGTTTTCATAATTTAATTAAATTATCTCATGGCTGGGTATAGTTATTTCAAAGCAAATAAACAAGAAAAGCTTCAAATTTTAGCTAAAGCAAAGACTAAAATTCTCCCTCTAAAGAAAGTTTAGTCTAAATGGAAATTGCAGAGACTGAAGGAAATACTACTATTAGGATGAAATCTCGACTTCATAGGAAACCTCACTGCTGGATGTTAAGAGTTGGGGCACTGGCAGGAAACCGAGGGCACAAGCAAAGATTTAATATAGGGCCAATTACAGAGTTGTAAAGAGCATCTTTAGCATCTAACAAAAATGTGTGGCAGCCACCACACCAGGAAATGGTTGCCATTTCTAGGCCTAAAGAACAAGAGGAGGAAAGAGGGATGATGAAGCTTAGAAAGAAACCATGGCATAGGGGCCATCTCACAGAGCTGACCTCTTAGAACACAGCTACTGCCAGACCCACAGCAAGGCAGGGAAGGGGAAGCTATGGCAGGTATGGGTATCGATATCTCCATTTTCCAGCACATCGTTTTTGACCCAGATTTTATTAATGAAATACATGGATAGCTTTTTGTTTATGAAACAAGTCCATTGTATACCTCAGATGGTCACCTATTTTATATAAAATGTTTTCAAGGAAGCCATGACTCATAAAACCATATATCCTAGATTTGTTTCTCATACACAATTGCAATGAGGGACATCCTGCTAATATGATGCATAAATAGGTATTCTTCTCCTCGAGATATCATTATTTTATTTATCAGAGTGTTCTGGCACTTTTAGAAGGTGATTAGACTTGCATACCTTCTTTCTTTACCTGATAGTATTTCTTTGATAACGGCAAAGAAGAGGAGATGAAATCGCCTCTTCTCTCTATTGGGGAAATGAAATCTATTCTGTCACACTTATAGCTAATTTCAATTTTAAAATGAGGCACTACTGGAAATCTTCATATAAGAAAGATGATAAAAAGGAGTTTAAATTAACATAAAATATAGCTGCTTTATTTGTCGCTGCAAAGAGGCAAAATTAGTTGACCCTAGCTGCTTTCTTTCACCACCCATTTTTTCTTACACTTAATTTCTCCCAAGAGATTATCATATATTTTTGTTTGAGTATTTGTTTGTTTTTTGCTGCTAGGAAATCCAAATCTTTATTGGATCAATGCCCTTAGCTGTCCGGTATGCATTAAGTGATGGCAGTTTATCATTGGAAATTAATGTTGGAAATAGTATAAAGAGGCAACCTATTGAATCTCCCAGATTCTAGACATAATCCTTCTTGTCCTCATTGTGTAGCACCAACCTAATTTTTCTTTGCTAAGCAGGTTCAGTGACCCCACGCAATGCACCAATCTTAAAGGTAGGATGTAATTATTTTTGACAATCTTATACACCTATGTAACTATCACCACAATCAAGATAAAGAACCTTTCCATCAACCCAGAAGGCCCCTCTTGCAGCTTCCCAGTTGATCACTCTCACTTAGGCAACCAATTTTAAGCATGTAGCTTAGCTTTGCCTGTTCTTGGACTTTATACAAGTGGAATAAGATAGCATGAATTATTCTGTTCCTGGCTTCTTTTATACAATATATAGCATCTGTGATATGAATGCATGATGATGTATATACAGAGTTTTTCCCCCCATTTACTGATAGATAATACACTATTTTATAAAGTTAACTCATCTGTTTATCCTTTCTCCTGTTAAAATATAAGATCCTCTTTAGCCCTGTGTATATGTAGACAACTTAATCTATTCTTAGTGGCAAATAGCTTTCTTTCTAGCAAAATCCTTACTAATTATTAAAAATGAAGATTGCTTATTATTTAATTTTTTATTACTTTTATTATTAATTTTATTAATTATTATTTATTCTCATTTTTATCGTAGAGAGTAATCAGGCTTCCTTTATAAAAGAAAATACTCAAATTTGATACTTTACATAAATAAATTTTTACTTTTATTATTCTTCAGCAGACCTCTAGTCAATATCAAATAGTTTATTTTAAATATTAGTTACATCAGGTTAATTCTTCAACAATATGCTAGATCCCCTAAAATCTCTTTGCCCAGTAGCTCATATACTATAAAGTATTAATAATTAGAGTCAGGAGAAAGTTTAGTGAAAGGCAATTCTGATATTAATCAGAGACTATTGTTAATATCCAAATTGTGTATTTTTCTGGCCAAATTGCTGTGACGACGACAACTTGCATTTCAGATAATAACATTTACATGTCTGATAAATATATTAGTGACTTATGTTTTCCCACCAAGAAACCAATGTGTGTGTTATTTAAATAATAGGGTCCCAGATTTGTTCGTATTCTCCCAGTGCTCCAAACTTTTAACTGAGTGAATGAGACTTGTTTCCAAATGATAAAAGCGTAATGCATAACTGTTATATATTTATAGATTTGAAGGTAGATTTAATCTGCATAATTTTCTACATAATCCCTGGGCCTTAATGTCAGAGATCCTGCCTTAGTAGATGAAGGATGGTGGCAGAGTCAGCTGTTAATATCTCCTGTTATTTCCAACATCATTCTGTGAATTTTGCCCCAAAATATATAAATATGATAATATATGTGTATTAATTTATTGCTGAAATATTAAAACTAGGAATACACTCTAAGAATACTTGTGATAGAGCTACAATATATTTAGTTATTTTGATAAAGTAGTATATGATGAAAAGTATTGAGGATGAATTTTAGATTCAGGGTCATTCAGAATTAGTGGTCCTTACTTTCAGGCATGAGGAGAGGTTGGTTAATGAGTACAAACATATCTTTAGAAGGTATAAGTTATAATGTTCCACAGTTGAGTAGGGTGACTGCAGTTAGCAGCAATGTATTCTGCATTTCAATGTAGTTAAAAAAGAGAATTTGAAATGTTCCCCACATATAGAAATGATAAATACTCAAGGTGATGGTTACCTCAGATACTCTGACTTAATCATTACCCATTCTGTGCATGAAACAAAATGTCACATGTACCCCATCTAGATGTAAAATATTAAGTAGCAATGAAAAACTTTTATGTATTCAACATATAAAAATGAGATAATATGTCTAAAGAACCAAATATATTGCTTAGTTGAAGGTAGGTGTTTAAAACTAAAATTCTTTTCTCTCTCCACTCATTTATCCCTAAAAAGTAAAAGCATTTGCGCTGCAATAGCCCTCTGTTTAATTCTTGTGGCCACAAAAATAATTTTGTATGTGTATGCTTTAATGATGACTGATGAGTCATGATGCAATACTAAGTCTGCAGCACTTTTTTCTGTCTTGCCAGAAACAGCCTGCCACCCAGCAAGGTTTTGATGACTACTTCTTGATTTTTAAATCAGGACAGAATTTCCAAAATTGTTTCTACATTTAACTAATTGAGTCATTAACATTTTGCACAAGATTAATTGGTATATGATGGTTTTGCTCTTTGGCTTCCTTCTGTGCTAAATTCCCAAGCAAATGGTATCAGAAGCATATGACGTCTGATTTCTCACATCAGAATTTATTTTGTGATTTTATGCCTATATTTTTTAAAAGTGTGGTTATCTTCTCTATAACCACTTACTAATAATTATTTATATTTTTGGTCGTGTTTGAGTCCGTTTTTAAATCAAATTGTATATAACTGATCTTTTAAGAGCCTTCTGCCACTTCATATTTAATATTACAGGGTTCATGGCAGGAAACAGAGGAGGAAATATACTGACAGGTTTGTCTCTTTATATTTACTTTAATTAGGAAAACAGAAGTTTTGTCTGATTCTCCCTACCACCCAGAGATTTCCGTCTTAATTATCACTGCCCAGTGATAATTAAGAATGTAGACATTCTGGTCAGCCCCTGTCTTTAAGGAAGGCTCAGACTTCTCAGAACATGATTATCTTGATTGGCTTTGACCAATCATTATCCATCACAACACTGGACATATTGGAAGAAGGAATATGTGTACAGGTTAGCAGCGGTACATGGCACTTACTTATAGACTTTGAAGACTTAGTATGAGGATTCAATGAGAATGTATGTAAATAACATTCCAAAATAAATGCTAAATAAATGTTAGTCCCATAATATTACTGAATTGTTTATCTGTCTTGTTCTTGCATATGTTAGGGTATTAATTGCTAGCTGAGGGCAGAATTCATATTTAATTCATCCACATGCATCACACACTATCTCAGATAGTGAATCTGGAAGCCATATATTGGGAATTAGGACATTTATACTTAGCTTTTAACTTCTGTGGTTACATAACTCTGTATCACCGTATGCTGACATTTGTTTGAAAACACTCATAATAGGCTTTAAGCTTTGCGAAGCTTGGGATTACAGGAGTTCCTTTTCTAAATTGACTTCCAGGTTTTCAATCTTTAAGTATTATTTGAGTAAAAATATTAAGTATGAGGCCATTCCTGTGGTAAGATCAATTCTAAAGGATCCTTGGCATGACTAGATTTAAAAAATCTTTAAATACACATAACCTTTTGTTTCTTGCTTTGCTAATAACACACTTGACTTTCTGTTCCCTACCTCCAATATTATCTTCACATGACCTTTCTGAGATATTTAAAGAAAAAAACAAAAATCCTTTATCTGACTCAGATGGAAAGTAGTGAACTGAAATTAGCAGTGACTTTTTATATCTCCAGGAAGATAGACACTACCACTATTGTACAATATTGTATCAAAGAATAAACCCCAGTAGCGAGAATCAAGCAAGACCATGACTTCCTTGAAATCAAAATAAAACTATGAAAATTGAGCTAGAGTTGAAAAAGAAATGACAAGCAACAAAATATGTCAAGTGACTTATAGCAAATATATTACTATGAGCATTTTCTAAAGTTAATTCTACTGAAAATGATTGAGATGTCATTCATGGTACATTAAAAATGTATTCTTGTCAATTAACCCTGGAAAAATTTGGTTGTGGCAACATTATGAAGGTTTTTGTTGTTTCCCCCAACTCCCGTACCTCCTAGAAATTTTAATTCATTAATACATTGTAAGTCTACGAGAGATAAAAATAGTATACAGTGTTTCCCAAACTTAATCTGTCAAAGAATCTCTGTGGAAACAAATATTACATAGAAACAGCACTTAGAGAAATACATTTTGGAGAACACTGGCTACATAACTCTGTTCAGAAATACTATGTCCTGGAACAAATTGCTCACATTATTGAACACAAAGGGGTCCACTTCCAGTTACAGCTCTAAGCAAAAGGGAAGCTTCTAGACAAAAGATGCAGAATGTGAAAAGAAAGCAACTAGTACCAGAGCAGAACATCTGATTTTGTAGGAAAAATGCAGCCCCTATAGTTTAAAGAGATTGCTTTTCTAGAAGAGAGCAGAAACTGCAGTAGCATGATATCACCAGAGATAATGAATCCTGCTAAATAACTAAATTTAGAGCTATAAAGTAAGGAATTGGCCTTAAAATATATAACAGAACATCAGAGACAAGACTATATCAGGCTTACAGATTCAGAAGTGGATTGAACTAGAATTAATTATTTACCTAGAGCAGTTAAGACCTCCTGGAGACACATGTCAGAACCCCACTGTATGTTTGTTATTCTAATATATTACATATTATTTGAAAAGTATGGTCTATATAAGTCTTAGCATAAAACATACATTTAAACATTCTTATAAATTATTTGACTATTCTAAAACAAGCTTAAACATCCTCTAGAAATTTTCAGAATGTTTGTGTGCTGGACTGTGTTCATCTGACCCGGTTATTAGATGCAGGAGTTTTGAAATCAAAATGTGAAAAACTTCATTAATAAAGTCTCCCACAAAATTTTCTCTGTATCTATGAACAGAGTATCAATCTCTATGTAGATCACAATTTTTGATTAGAAATTATGTTAGATAATCACTTGCAAATGTATGGGTGATTTTTAAATTCTTGCCTTCTATAATTCATGAAATTCACTAGCCTAGAAACCTCATGATGTCTTAGATCTTTGCTGTGCTCATGAATGTAGTCTGAGTATCTAGAACAGCGAATGTCAAATAGGTGTTCAAGACATTTTTGTTCAATAAATAAAATAAAATTTCAATCATGTGCTTAATAACAAACTCATAAACATACACACATACACAAACTAAGAAATTTCTGCTTCTAGGGATGATTACTTTCTAGGTTTCTAAATATTCACATCCAGTTAATATGTCCATATTAAATATGTTGCTTGCAAATGTTTTGTAATCTGGGAACATGTCAAACAGGATCTATGTGAAAAAAAAGTGTTTAGTTCCCCACCCCAAAAAATCCTTCATGTTTGCTTTATTTAAATTTAGATAATATCAAGTAAACATTATATATTAATATTTAGATAAGGTTCTTGAAAACAAAAAGGCAATAGGTGAATGATAATTAATGAATTTTTGATAATAATTAAACAAGGTAGGAGAGCCTTAATGTAAAGAAATTTAACACTTCCCCTTAGCTTTAAAGAAGAGGTTAGCTCCAGGACTTTCAACTTAAAATGGGTCATGAAAGAAAGATATGAGATTTTAGATAATTATTGAATTAACAATTCTAACTCTTAGAACTGCCTTAGAAACCACTTAAAACATCAATCTCCATGAAATGCTTCAAATATGTCTGTTATATCCTTGAAAATAAGCCACAGGACCTCTGTCCAAACTCCGTGCTTGAAAGTTTGTTGAGATATTATTTAAATATTTGTATCTTTTTTACATAGCCTGAACTTGACTCTTAGGGGTACCTGCAAAGATGGAAAGATTATACAAGAAAGATACTGGACTAAATAATTACTGCTGTGCTACAAATAATGTAACTGTAGGGAAGAAAAAGTAATACCTTTTGTTCACCCATCACAAAGTTCATGGCTAAGACCCCCTACAACAAAAGTCAGATCAACAAAACAAAATCATACAAATTTATTTAATAAGTTTTATGTGGCACAGGAGGCTTCATAAGTAAAGTATGACCCCCACAAAGATAGAAATCTCTATATTTTTATGGACATTCATGCAGAAGTGTGATTAGAGAACAAAAGAGTATGATCTCATGGTAATATACAGGGTGGGGAGAATTTAGCAAGACCTGTCCAGATTCGTCTTGGCATCCCTGTGTGGCTTTGACTTTCCTGTGGTTATGAGGCAGAACACCTGTCTCTTGAGAGTCTCTGGGAAGCAGGGAGGGAGAAGGTCAGAGAGTGATCTTCCTAGGTTTTATGACCTGCTATAGGGACAAAGGGAAATTGAATGTGAAAATGATCTTCCTTCTTCTGCTGTTTTCTCAAATGCCAAGACTCCATATTTTGGGGTAGTGTGTAATAAACCCCATCATAACCATATATTAAATACACAAATACGTTTTTCCCTCAGGATATTGCATTTCATTAGATAGTTTTTAAAAGTCCACTTTTTGCATTAGTTGTATATTATTCTGATGGGTGTAGTATCAAACTAATGAGAAAAAACAAACTGAAAGAGTATCTTTTCCTTTTGAAATCATGTGATGCATTGGCCTTCAAAGAAGCCCAGACAGATCATAAATCAAAGGCTTTAACTCCTCCTGTGTGAACATTTATGTCCCTGGAATAAATTCTAAAGACAACTCAGAATAGTCATATTTACTCTAGTGTTAACACTCTTCATATTTTCACATTTTAAGCTTAAGTAGGCTATTGGTAATAACCATCATTCTCCAAATAGCCTGTAAACAGGGAGACAATAAATAATAATTGATGGAATAATGCAATCATCAAAGAACTCAGAAATCTCTTATTGAAGGAATGAAAACTCCAATATGCTTTAACATCTGGGTCATTGGTATGAAGAAAATCACTGAATTACAGAATCTAATGATTGAAAGGGACCTTGAATATGATCCAGTCTACCTTCAATAAAATGCTTAAACCCTGATTGTAATCTCCCTGATAGATGATCTCACAACCTTTATTAATAAACACTCAGCATCTCTTCTACAGTGGTACGATGATCAGAGAAACACAAGCATGCAATAGAAAAACTTATATTAAAGAAACATCAGAGGCCATGGATCTAGGAATGGTTGAGCAAAAAGACACTTAAATCAAATTTTTTCAGAGACCTTTAGTTAAGAAACTGACCTATCCTTTTTTTTAAATATCTAAGACTGGCTTTCAATTTTCAATGTTCATTTGAACTATAAAATTCATGAACATACTTCAGAAATTGTGGCTTATAACACAGGATATTATATAATAGATCATTTAACTACTATTACAAGTTTCTATAGAAATTATATTCTAACAATAATACATATTCAAAGGTAGTGGGGAGAATTTGCATATAATGACAAGTTTATACAGAGAATATTTTGCAAGAACTGAGACACTTCTTAAATGTATTTCCTGAACCATGAAGTCATCTGTTAAACAGACACAGGCACACACACACACACACACACACACACACACACACACACACATCACTCATGTATTTAAAAAATTCTACAGGATAAGAGTATGTAGTTAAGATGGAAATTAAAACCATTCTGTAAAGTACCATCACTTAAAGCAGTGTGAAAAGTATAAAAAACATTAAAGTATAATTATTTATGGTTACTTTCTTTATCATCTGATTTTTTAGCATATGTGTAAAAACGTTTTTTTTCACTTACTTGCTCCTGTGTAATTTATAGCAATAATGAATGTTAATGAGTAAAGATAATTAAAAGAGGTAAAAAAAATTCCTAGGTAAATATAAAAGTATATAAATAAAAACAAATTGCATGTCCAATATTAAAGTAAAAAATTATATATATATATATATATATAAAATCTTCAGTAAGTCAGGGAAAGATATAAAGAGATAACAGGATAGTGAATGATCACCTCCAAAAAATTAAAATGGGAGATCAAAATCCAGAAAGACAGGCTTTCAATTTTAATCTATATTTGCCCTGGGTGATTTCTTATTATTTTATTTATCTCTTCTTAGAATTATCCGTTATAGCTATCCATTATAACTACTGTGACTATAGATGTTGTATTTAAACTTGAGGTCTATTCATAGTATGCATTTTTCCACTAAAAATGCTTTGGATAGTCTTTTCTATTATTTTTTTTATTCTTTATTTCAGAATATTATGGGGGTACAAACATTTTGGTTACATGTTATGACTTTGCCTCACCCAAGCAAGGGCTGCAAGTGTGCCCTTCCCCCATACAGTGTGCTCTGCATCCATTATTTGTGAGCTTACCTACCCCCTCCACCCCCTCCCACCTGAATGGCACCCAGTGAATATTACTACCATGTGAGCACTTTAGTGTTGATCACTTAGTACCAATTTGATGGTGAGTACATATTGTGCTTGTTTTTCAATCCTTGTGATACCTCACTTTAAAGGATGGACTCAAGCCCTATCTAGGATAATTTAAGAGGTGCTTGTCCACCATTGTTTTTTGTAGTTGAGTAGTATTCCATGGTATACATATATCACATTTTATTAATCCCCTCGTGTATTGATGGGCACTCAAGTTGTTTCCAACTTGTAACTCTGAATTGTGTTGCCATAAACATTTAAGTGCAGAGTGCAGATGTCTTTATTATAGAATGCTTTTCCCCCCTTTGAGTAAATTCCTAGTAGTGGGATTACAGGATCGAATGATATTTCAATTTTTAGCTCTTTGCGATATCTCCAAATTACTTTCCACAGGGTTGTACTAACTTACAGTCCTACCAGCAGTGTACAAGTGTTACAATTTCTCCACATCCACACCAGCATTTGTACTTTTGGGGCTTTTTGATAAAGACCATTCTCACTGGAGTTAGGTGATATCTCATTGTGATAACAGTGGAGTTTCTCTAATGATTAGAGATGTTGACCACTTTTTATATGTTTGATGGCCATTAATCTGTCTTCTCTTGAGAATTTTCTGTTCATGTCCTTTGTCCATTTATTGATGGGTTGTTTAATTTTTTCTTGTTGATTTTCTTAAGTTCTATATAGATTCTTGTTATCAGCCCTTTATTGGATATGTAGAATGCAAACATTTTCTCCCATTCTGTACGTTGTCTTTTCAGTCTAATGGTAGTTTCCTTGGCTGGGCAGAAGCTTTTTAATTTGATCAGGTCCCGTTTATTTATTTTTGTTGCAGCCGTGATTGCTTTGGGGGTCTTCTTCATAAAGTCTTTACCTCTTTTACTCTAAAAGAGTCTTCCTGACATTTTCTTCCAGAATTCTCAGGATTTCACGCCTAACATTTAAGTCTGTTATCCATCATGAGTTGATTTTTGTGAAAGGTAAGAGGTGGGGATCCAGTTTCAATCTTATGCATGTGGATATACAGTTTTCTCAGCAACACTTACTGAATAGAGATTCTTTTCCCCAATTTATACTTTTGTTAGGTTTGTTGAAGATTAGATGACAATATGAGAATGTTTTATATCTGGGATCTCCATCCTATTCCAAGGGTCTGTATCTCTGTACTTGTGCCAATACTATGCTATTTTGGTTACTATAGCCTTTTAGTAAAGTTTGAAGTCTGGCAGACCGATGCCTCCCAATTTGTTCTTTTTGCTTAAGATTGCTTTGGCTATACGAGGCCTGCTCTGGTTCTAGAAATGTAGAATTTTTTTTTCTAGATCTGTAAAGACTGATGATGGCATTTTGATAGGGATTGCATTAATTTTTAGATCACTTTAGGTAATATGGAAATTTTAACAATATTGATTCTGCCAATCCATGAGCACAGTAGGATTTTCCATCTGTTATATCATCTATAATTTCTTTTCTCAGTGTTTCATAGTTTTCCCTATATATGTTTCTCACCTTCATTAAATATATTCCTAAATATGTAATTTTCTTTGATGCTATTGTGAAAGGTGTTGTGTCTTATTTGATTTTCAACTTGACTGTTATTGGTGTATACGAATGCCACTGATTTGTGTGCATTAATTTTGTATCCTGAGACTTTACTGAATTAATTTATCAATTCCAAGAGTCTCTTGGTTGGATCCTTGGGATTTTCTAGATATCATATCATATCATCAGCAAAGAGTGAGAGTTTGACACCTTCTACCCCCATTCAGACATCCTTAAGTCCCTTCTTTTGTCTGATCTGATTGCTCTGGCAAGGACTTCCAGCACTATGTTGAATTGAAGTGGAGATAGTGGGCAACCTTGTCTGGTTCCAGTTCTAAGCAGGGATGTTTTCAATTTTTTCCCATTCAATATGATATTGGCTGTGGGTTTATCATATATGGCCTTAATAATTTTAAGGAATGTCTCACCTATGCCTATTTTGTTAAGGGTTTTTATCATAAAAGTATGCTGAATTTTATCAAATGCTTTTTCTGCATCTATTTAGAGAATCATATGGTCTTTTTTTCTTGCTTTTATTTATGTGGTGAATTGCATTTATAGATTTGTGTATGTTGAACCAGCCTTACATCTCTGGGATAAAGCCCACCTGGTCATGATGAATTATTTTTTTATGTGCTGTTGGATTTGGTTTGCTAAGATTTTGTTGGTGATTTTTGCATCTATATTCATGAGGGATATTGGTCTGTAGTTTTCTTTTTTTGTTGAATCCTTTCCTGTCTTTGGTATCAAGGTGATATTGGCTTCATAGAGTAAGTTGAGGAGGATACCATCTTCCTCAGTGTAATGGAAGAATTTCTGCAGTAGAGGTGTGAGTTCTTCTTTATCAGTTTAGTAAAATTCAGGTGTGATCCCATCTGGTGCAGGCATTTTTTTTTTTTTTTTGGCGGGGGGAGATTGTTTATTGCTCCTCCAATTTTTGCACTTGGAATTTCTAATTAATAAATTATTAGTTTGTATTTTTGCCTAGGGCAAAGGGGTAACTAAGGGCTACAGATACTATTTGACTCACTATCATACCAAAATAAGTAAGGGAGTTGAAATTGGAAATGGCTCTAAAATCCATCCTTATTCCATCATGTATACTACACTGTTGACAGGATAGAGAAACAATTCACCCACGGCATCAAGAAAGATTTCATATAAATAGAGTGGTAAGACCATGCTGTGGGAATGTTACATTGCCATTATTGAGAAAATCTTTGTCGTTAGAAGACATTTACTGAGATACAATCTTGTTTTGAAAAATACGAAAACTTTTTTTAAAGTATTACTAAAAATGAGGGAAGAAGGAAAGAAATGCCAGCATGAGGCATACATCTTTCTCTCTCAATTTATTTTGCCAAAAGTAAAGTTTCCCTTTGCTTAGTATTTGTATCCAGGGATTTTTAAAATCATGGATAAAAATTAGTTCTTATCTATAAAGATAACTGGACATCTCTGAGGATATTATCTCTCTTTGTCTTCTCTGAAGCCCACAATGATTTGTTGACAATTTATATGGACTGTTCACAGAGCCAGCCCTGATGGAGCTGAGCCTTGGCATATTACCAGTTGTGCTCTTGAAGGCCATTTTACCCTGTGTCTGTTTGTACTGTCTGGCAAGATAAATCAGAGGGCAAAATAAACTGTGAAGCAAAGTAGAGTACGTACAATCTTCAATAGCTAAAGAATGCACTATATGACCTCAGAGGTCATTCCCATCATGAAGGTATATGGGTCTGTGATTTTTCCTTGAGCTTAAATGGGCTCTGTTGAGGTAATTGCTGAAAACTTCATTTTGTTTGAGTCAGTTTTCCACAATTTTCAGCAAGCCTTTCAAGATTTATTACTCCTATTCCTTTCCATTAATACTATCTATTTTATTTATCTTTAGTCACCTTATGGATATCTGAGAATTTTTTTTGTATTTTTTCACTAAAAATTTCTCATGGAGCTGAATTAGTTCACTGCTTTTCTAATCAATACTTGTGTGTGTGTGTGTGTGTGTGTGTGTGTGTGTGTGTATTTGTGTGCCTTTTTCATACAATAAAAAAATTGGAGGCAGCTTTTAATTTAATAAAATAGCCTAAAATAAAATGTTTAAATGTGTCAATATTAGTGGCTTCAAAATTTAAATTAGATGATAATTAGATAGAAGATAAAAACATGGAAGATCTATGTTCTGTCTTGTGGCTAGACAGAACATAGATCTGTAGATCACATAATTTGACATAGATCACATATTTGACATACAAAAAAGTGTGCTTCAAATGTTTCCTATAGCTACCGTTTATCAGGTACATACCCTATGTCAGACAACATGTTGTCCCCTGACCCTGACATCTGCCAGCACCACCCTGTGTGTACAAGAGATCCAGCTCCAGTTAGCCAGCTGCTGCCTAAGCGTGGTCAGAACTAGGGAAATCAGAATATCACAATCAATCTGACTTTTATAACAAATAATTTATTTCAAACTAACCACAATTTGTGTTGATCTTATAGCTCCTTCTTTATGCCAGACAAGTTGGTTGAATTCTATTTAAATTGGGTAAAAATATAAGTATCTGTGTTACACATTCATATATGGGCACATACATACAATCTATACGGAAGCCTATAGCTTTTGTTGTTGTTAGAAGTGAGTAAATTCTTTATGTAATATTTTTGCCTGGTCTACCATTTTCACCTTTCATTGTGTGTGCTGGGTATCTTCCAACTGTGAATGGTTCTCAGTTTTCCATTTGCAAATTGTACTAAATTTGACATTTGCAAGTGCTCAAAATTCACATTCATATCTGTTTTGATCAATTAAATGCCTTACTTCTCTGTCACAGATTTAACAAAATGATACCTTTAATGTTCACCTAGGAATGACTTTTGTTTATCTTCATGACCTAGACATTCTGGATCTCTGTCTGGATTGGTGTTTAATTTAGAAATAAAAATTTTTCTCCTGTACCTAGTTATTAGTAGAACCTCAGCAGTGCTCCTGTCAACCATTCAGCAAATGTTCAAGCTTCTACTTTCAAATATTCATTAAAGTTTTGTTTGACAGATATTTGTTAAATGTGTGAAAGAAAAGGTATGTGACACAGACAGCTGTTAACTAGCGAGGAGCAGAATTTTAATACCAGTAATTCTAGGAAGCAAATCAAAGAATTCTGAGTACTCACTGTTTTGTAAAAGGTTTACAGAATATATAAGATATGCACATTCATATGATTTGACTTCTGATAATCATTGACTATTCAGGAAAGCTTTCATCTGGCCAGGAAGGTTTTCAAACTGGATTCTCCATTTTTTAGAAGAAAAATAAACTGCAGGAAGCTGAATGCAGTAAGTTAGTGTTAGTTCCCTTCAACATAGCTACTTTACTAACATCATCCTCATGCCCAGGAAGAATAATGTTCTGTTCTTTCCAAAGGCTTTGTAAGAGTTATGCTTACAAATTTAAAGAACAAATCATATAGGCACCTGAAAGGACATCGCAGACGATGAAACAAGGGGTTATTTTTGGTAACTGTCCATTAAAACAGAAGTTTCCTAAGTCAAAACATTAATTAATTTACTATAATTCAAATCTGTGTATTAGCCCTTATGATTAATGATTTGAATTTTATATGTTTTTGAGTACTCTGAAACAAGGGCACATGAAAATGGGAGAACAAAAGATTCAAGGTTTTTCTTCTTCAGTAACAATAATGCTCGGATTTTTTTTTTTTTTTAACAGATTGTCTTTTCCTAGTCTTTGGCTACTTGAAAAGTTAACCAGCAATCAGAATCTTATTTTTAAGTATAGCACAAGCAAGTGGAATGCTTTGCTTATTCTAGTTTACCTAGGTTCTAAGAAAGCCATATTAACTGTTTCTTTTCCACAGCAAACCGTCCTTTGGATTTCTCTATCCCAACTCTAGGTGTGATTTGCTTTTGGTAAAAATTTCATTAGATCCCTGTTTTGATGAAAATTGTAGTACTTAAAATATGGCATACGGTGTATTTGGTCATAGCCTAGACCCAATAATTGCTAATGGTTATGATCAAGTTGCAAGTTTTATATCTTAGCTTAATTGTATCACAGCTTCATATATACAAGTATAATCTTGTTTTCCTTAGTTTATGCTCAATTTAATGCATTTTGGTGTTGTTATATCTCTTCACAAGTCTGTTGATTAGATCAATTGTCATCTGCTCACATCTAGTTCAAGCTTTAGTGAGAAACTATATATCTCAGTTGCGATTGGGAATCACATGGGCACTGTGATGTGCCAACTTGACTAGTCAAATATTATTGTGTTTCTGTGGGAGTGTTTTGTATGATATTAACATTTACAGTGGTAGACTGAGTAGTCAGATTTCTCTCCATAATGCAAGTGGGCCTCATCTAATCAGTTGAAAGCCAGAATAGAACAAAGATCTTGATTGTGTGCTGGGTAAGAGAGCCTTCTTCATGTATGTCTGCTTTGAACTGGGACATCAGCTTGTTTCCTACTTTCGGTGTCAAACTTCAACATTGGTACTTGCTGCATCTTGAGCCTGCTGGTCTTCAGGACTGAACTTCACTGTTGGCTTTCCTGGTTCTCAGGCATTCAGACTCGGACAGGAACTACACCATCAGATTATAGAATAAGTTTTATTCTTCTTCCCTTTTAGATGGAAAAAATTGAGTTCTAAAAGTAGATATTTTTTAAAAAATTATTAAGTGGAACAGCTAATTTAACTTCTAAAATGTCCTGGGAATATTTCAAACTGTCTTTGCACATATTTCTACTTATCTCAATGGATATGTCATTAGATGCACCAGTTTTGTAGCACTCGGGCATGAAATGGAATGACCAGGTGTTCCATCTTGTAGTTTCACTACAATGTTTCAGAGGTCTCATTGCACATGTAACCTGAAAATATAGACTGTAAGTCTTATTAAGTTTTGTGGTTTAAGTCAATATTATCTATATTAAATTCAATTTTTTAAAAAAATACTGTTAATAGAAAGTCTTTTTCCATAGCCTAGGCAATGAAATCTACTAATATATCAATGTTGTCCTAAATTATGTGTCACCCATGGTGATATCATAAAATGTAGCCTCAGTAGCTTGGCAAAATATGAGAAATATTCACTATCAGAAAGGTTAGCTTTAAGGAGAAAAGCATATCTGCATAGTGATGTGACTTTTCACATAGGTGAAATCCCTCTTCATTTTCAACCCTCAGCTCCCTATTATGTTTAATAATAATTAAAAATTAAACATAAATTATGCATAACATGACATAAAAGTACAGACATAATGGGAAAAAGAAAAAGCAGTTTCACATGAAATATGTGTCCCATTTGTCTCCCCTTGCTTAAAACAAACCACAAAAAACAACAAAACAAACCACAAAACAAAAACAAAGAAACATGTCAAAGTTTATTTGAATTTTATTGCTAAGTATTGGAAATGCTTTCTCTGTGTTGCTTGTTATGAAACCAGCCACAAGAAGACAAGAGCAGTTCGCTAAGTTATAAAGGACTTTGAAAATGCATATCATCTCTTCAATGAGAGGCAAAGGAAAGCAGCAGCACCAGCTTTGTAAAGTAATTCAGGGCAAGAAGAAACAGTTTTCACTGTTATCACAATAAATGCTGCTTGAGATATTAAATCACAAGAAACACAAAGTTTCTTTAATAGCAGGAATATAAATAGCTAATTTAGAAAAAAAAAGTGACAGGAAGAAAGGGGTTCAGAGAACAAATATTCCTCAATCAATTTTGATTTTGGAGGAATTAACTCAGACAGGCTAGAGGACCGAGCATCATTTCTTAAAAATCCCAGATTTGCACTCAGTCTCTGTCAGCACTTTATTTCAATCCTAATGAGTCCTACATCGAGCAATCCCTCCCTCAGTTTAGTAGTCACAGAGCAGTGACTAATATGAGAGAAAAAGCCATTTCCAGATGGGGCTTGAAATGTCATTATTATTGAGGGAGGGTTGGAGTATTCTGAAATAAAAAGAGAATCAACAATAAGTTAGGGTATACTTTAAAAGTAACTATAAGAGTGAAATTGGAATGTTCCTAACACAAAGAAATGATAAATGCTTGAAGTGAAGGATACCCCAATTACCCTAATTTGACAAATTCACACAGTATGCCTGTATCAAAACATCACATGCACCCTATAAATATATATGACTACTATGTACCCATAATAATTTAAAATTTAAAAGAAGAAAAAAAGAAACAAGAAAAAAGAAAAGCTATAAAAGCCACAGAAAGGATCATGGATTCTATTCTAAGGACAATTGATTGGTTAGAATTAAAAGAGTGATGTGATCTTACTTACATATATTTTAGAAGTTTTCATGTGTATTATTGATTAGAAATGGCCAAGAGCAAAAAGAAGACCAGCTAGTAGCCCATTACCTACAATTTGCGTGAAAGCTGATGGTGACTTGGATGAGAATAGTGATAGTGGTTGAATTAACAACAGAGCAGAGAGGAAAGATCAACAGGATTATCACGTTAGGGTAGCAATAAAAAGGTGGAAACCAGATTAAGAATCAGATACCAAAACATCTGGCCTGAATTCACCACAGGAACATTCTATTGAGACAAGGCGGCATGTGAAGGTGTGGAGTAGATCATATAAGATTAGGAGCTTTTGGTATTGGAAGGGAAATAACTTCCTCACACTCTTGGAAAGAAGAAGGAAACTACAAAAATGGTGAAGTCTACATGAGAAAAGGAGAGAAAGGGAAGAGAACAAATGCAAAAACAGGTGCATCTGGCAAGATGGATTTTATCATAGCTAAGATGGAATTCAGTATGTTTTTTAGAATTCTCTACTGGAATTTCCAGGAAAAAAACAGAAAATAGATAGTAAAATCTATGGTTATCTTAAATCAGTGTAGGATGATATTAGAAACCTTTTTATGTCAGGCTAGGGCATCTTTTCCTAAATACATGCAAGTTATAAATGCAAATTCTTGAATAAGAATTTTGATAATTGGTTCACAAATTCTTACTGACATTAAAGTTTAAGACCACTAAACTAAGGATGTTACATTTTATTCAGTAGGCAATGGGGAGTTAGGCTTTTTGAGCAGAAGTGTGACATCATCAGAACTATGGCTTAGAGAGAATAGTCATTGGCCATTTTTAGAACAGTTGGCAAGGGGAAGAAAACGGAAGCACAGAAACCAATTAGGAGGCCATGGATATGGCTCAGGTAATGATAACGTTGTCCTAAACTGTAACAGTTACTATAGCACTGGATATTAGGACATAGGGGAAAGAGAAATTTTGGAAGTCGATTTTATATGAGTTGATAATTGATCTTGACCAAAAATGAAGGAAAAAAATCAAATGAAAAGGCAATCCCTTAAGGGCTCTGATTTTAAAAAGACTTCAGGTGTTTACCTGACTGTACATATACTAGTTGTATAACCTTGAATAAATTATGTGCCTTTCTGAGTCTTGGTGTCCTCATTAATAAAACAAAGATGATTATTAATATTCAAGTACTAGCTTTGGTGTAATATTTTCAAGCATATTATTCTGTAGCCACATTACGATGGCTGGGAAATAGATATTTGAGCTGCAGAAAAACTGGATTAAATGTATGAGGAGACTTTTCCCAGCATTTAAATACACACTCTGTGCTTAGAGAAGAAATGCAGTCGTCCATTGTTCAGGAGTCAGCTGATTTTTAAAAAAATAGTCAATTATGGATGCACAACATGAAAGTGTGAATGTAGTCACCAATGAGCATTGAGAAGTTCAGGCTGGCACCAGGAATTACTTGAAGTGATTTTGCCTACCAGGATGTCCTTGGATGAAAATATTCAGCCATTCCATCTGAGTTGGAATGATCAATATATGTAGTTTAGGAAAAAATACCTTTCTTGTATAAGTAAAGTGATATGCATTCTCACATTGAGCCCTACTGAATGAATGATCTTTTCTGAATAAATTATATGAATAAACAATGTCTTTTCATGGAGCTCTACCTTGTTGTTGTAGAGGCTATGCCATACATGTGACCAAGCATCATTTATTATCATTACGAATGTTTCCCTCCATTTTCCTGGACACCAAATCATTACATATACTTTTCTGGTTACCATAGAAATAAAATACTCAACTTTTATTCACACTAAAGTATCAAAGACTAATAATTATCCAAAATTCATCTGCTCAGTATAGAACAATGATTAAAAAATAATTGTGTGAAGGTTACCTAATGGCTAGAGGTACAAATGTTACAATAATGACAGAATGTTTATAATTTTAAAAGTGGGTACACATATATTGGGGATTAATATACTTCACTCTTTAGTTTGTATATATTTGAAACTCCTCAGAGTCTATATAATCTTTTCATAGATATATAAAAATACGTATCTATCTATCTATCTATCTATGTATCTATATGTCTATCTATCTATCATGGAGCCAGATAAATCCTGCTTCAAATCCTAGCTCTGTAAATGCTTACCTCTGTGATCTTAAATGGTTCAATCATTGTGAGCCTCAATTGCATCTGAAAAATTGGGAGAAAATAAAAAATTGTTATAGAGACAAAAGTAATAATATATGCAACACTCTGAACAGAGGTCATAGCCACAACTTGACCATATAGTGTCTTTCTGTAAATATAAAAAAAATCCTTTTCTCATGACACTTTTCTGCTATCTTCCAGGAAAATGTTAATTGAGTATACAGATTTACGGTGACCTCAAGAAAAATGAATGACACCATTAGTATTGTGGGGCACATATTCTGCAAAATTGTATATAACAGCCTTAAATATCTGGCATAAAATAAGTGCAAATGTATTGTTGTTAATAATTTTCAGTCACTAAAGCTGTAGAAAGATGGCAGGAAATTGTGGCACTACAATTTCAGTACATGGAAGTCTGGAAATCATCAGCACTCACTCCATACTCCCCACTCCCCACTCTGAACTAAACCAAACCTCAGATTTTTTATGTCCAAAACGTTCCTAGTTAGGCCGTATTTATTAGACAAAAAAACTCTATATACTGCATCTTTCTTTAGGTATGTCCTTTTTAATTCATTTGCTAGGAAACTGTAAAATAGTCCCCCAGTGCCAAATTTGTAAGCATAACCTGTCCCATGGAAGGGCGCAGGCAACTTCCGCTCACTTTCCATGGTTTCCACTTAGCTTATATTCCTAATTATCTTATTTTGCATTATGTTTGTCTTAAAGCTGCTTCAAATAGTTTTGATACAGATAAAATGTTCTATAAACTACTACACAAATACATTCATAAATACAAATTATATTTGAAATGAAAGATGGGTGCAGCTTCACATTTTCTGGAATTGCTGATCAGGGAGACATTTTGTGAATTTTGAGACTGTGTTGAGTAAAGAAATGCTAATGTGGTAGCTAGATTCAATAAAGTACTTCACTTCCTCCCACAGCTGGGTTCCTTGTGCCTTTGAAGCTGAGATTTAAAGATAACAGATGTGTCATTCTTCTGAATGAGATGAGTGATATTTTGCTTGATATAATCTTATCTCTACTCTGTAACTGAACAAACAAAGGACACTATTTTTTAACAGAACTCAAAAATGCAGAGATGGAAACATTTTTGACCCAGTACTTTTTATTAACGCTAACATCTCTTTGGAAAGTAATTTACTAATTTTATCTGTTTTTCTCAGGAAACTTTATATAGATTAAATTAACTATGTGAGAATAAATACAATTTATTTCAATTATCTTTGGATTTTATAAGTTTACCACCTCTTACTGATATTAATAAAGATTAATTAACATGATTAACTTAATGTTTTGCAGTGTTGAATCAAGTTTTAAAGATATTTGACTTTACATATTACTATAAAATGCCTTTATAATTTATAATCATTGTAAATATTAATATATGTTAGTAAATAGTTTATTTCTTAATGCCACCAATAAAGGCTAAAATAGATATAATAATTGTGTTAGAAATTAAACTGCATGTACATTTTCAATCACAGAAAATTCAGCATGGGAAAAATACATATTTTTTATGATATATGAAAGATGATTTAAATTTTGTCAAATAAAATGATAATAAAACCTTAACTTACAAAGGAATTACTATATGGCAAGCAATGACATACCTAGATAATCTTATTTCATCCATAATAGTCCCATGAGGCAGATATTTCATTATCCCTAATTTACGTGTGAGGGAACAAAGACACAAAAAAGCAAGTAATTCTCCACATCACGCAGCTAGTAAGTGAAGGAGCCCAGATTTCAATCCACATGTATTCAAAACTAAAGTTTATGTTCTTAAGAATTCTGTTGTCTTTTACTTAAGGTATCATCAGTCCAAAGAAAGAAGTCATTTACAAACTCATGTTGTTGCAAACAAAGCATTTTTCTAGCAAGATTTTTCTTTGTATTCTATTGTACAGAGTAATTTAACTTTAACAATATTATTATAATGTACTTATAATTGAGAAAAAGAAAAATTATTTTAAGAAATAAAAAATTACCTGAATTTCAGGAAGTGGGGGCAGGAAGAAGGCATGACATGTACAGTTCTAGAAAGCTCTGTAGGTGATGAGATTAAGCTCTCTTGACAAGCTAATTAAGGGTTGCTCTTCTAGTATTATTTTCAGGGTCTGTAATAAAAGAAAGGCCAAAGGAATAAGCCTGACAAAGTAACACTCTGCAAGGGATGAGGCAATTGTTTTGTCACTGGAAGCACCAGAAAGTTGTAGTAATTTAAATATAAATCTTCAACTGTATTAAAAGAGGGTTTTTAATTCAATATTACGTAAAATCACTAGGAGAATAACTTAGTCCAATCAATGAAATTTGAGTTAACACAAACATATATTTTATGTAATGTGAATGCACATCTCTCTACCCCCGCGTTTACACACACGTTTGCACACACACGCACAGAGAGAAAGAGAAAAACTCTGCATTTTAAGTGTAGTAAACTTCTGATACTACTGCTTTTTGCCTTTTTCCAAGGAAATTGGTGAGACCATCAGGTGGACATGGCTAAGGGAAACAGCAGAACTGATCATACACTTATTCTTCCTCTATCATTTGCTAATTCCAAGTCATTCTCAATCTCCTGATTTTTATATTATTTTGGGTTGAAATGTTTACATATTTTACTGGGCCTTTTATATTAATGGTAAATGAAACTCAATCTATGTCTAGAGTAACTCAAACATGGTCTTCATTAGCTGTTTAGATTGATCTATCTATTCTCTTTGTTTTTAGTTATTTCAATGCTTTGTATGAAGTTGAAATTTAGATGATGTGGTCATGTCCAGACATTACCACTTCTAAGTATTGCTCACAGTCAATGGCTAGTCAATCCGAGGTTCTAACAGATCTTGCGAAGGTATACTGGCAAGAAATAGAGTAATACACATGAAACTAGATTTTGAGGATGCTGGACAAAGCAAGTTCAAACATACATTTGGACAAAGTCAGTTTATCAATATGTAAGAGTTTTATGGATTACAAGCGTCAATAACTTGGAATATGTTTTGAAACTCAGTGATGCACTCAGGTGTCTCTTCACCAGACATGATGATAGTGCAGCAGCCCTGGCCTGAGAAGAGCACAGTGCAAGCACCTGTGTGGCTTAGGGATGAGAAACTGAGCATGCTATCTGTTAAGATACTGAAGCGACAGAGATGGTGGCTGGGAGCAAGGGAAATCTAGAATGGATAGTAAAAGTGAGAGCAGATGAGTGTACGTTTCAGCCCAGAAGCCAGCTTTGGTGGTAAGGATGATAGCTCATTCCACTAACTTTCCTCTTCTATCTTATCCCATGAAAAAGTACCACTGGAATTTCAGAGAGGCTATTCCCCAAACAGACATGAAAAAGTGGATCTGAATAGTGCAATGGATAAAATATTGTGGGCATGGAGATTTGCTTCCCAAATCATGATCAAAAAAGAATTTGCTATCCCAGCTCTCTGCAGATGGCTCCTGGGTGAGAGCTCCATTATGGTTTGCCTCAGCCGCAAAGAGCCACCTTGCTTAAAGGCACACTCTTCTCCATAAGGCCTATACCCAATGACAGTTTCAGGTGGGTATAAATGCTGGCAGGACATGAGGCTTTGATGAAATATATGTGCTATAGGGATGGCTGAGGTAGTTTGTGACTGTGGTAGCTGTTTGGCTTTTCCTGCACCCAATTCTGCTTCTTTACCCCTCCCTTTCACAGATGGCATTCCTTAATGAACACCTTGCATGTCAGATTCCATTTCAATGTTTCCTTCTGAAAGCCCAACTTGTGACACGTTGAATACAAATATACATACATATATGTATTTGTGCAACTGTTATTGTATAAATATAACTTCAGGACTTTATCTTATTTCCCTTTAATTTAGTCTTCATAAGAAGCCTGTTTAGTCTTCATAAGAATTATTAACTTTCTGTTGATCTCTTTAGTCTTCTAAAATTTATGTTTAGTCCTCATAATAATTGTAAACCTAATGAGTATATAATTGCTGGTTGTAATAACATACGATTACAATATTGTTGAGTACTGTAGTTATTTCTAGTATATTGGTTTTCTTTTTAATGAGACTCACTGGGCATTGCGCTTTGTGGCTTCTATGAGTTATAATATCAATAAATTCCCTGAGGTCATATTACTAGGTTAGAGTATTGGAATGTCTTTATGGATGTTGTTTCATATCACTTCTTAGCTTTGTGAAATGTTTATATCAATTTATAATGCCAAGAATACTTTCACCATAACTTTGTTAGCTGCACGTATTAAACTTATTATCTTCAGTTGTTTAGTTAGCATAAAAATATTGCTTCGAGTTTGTTTTCTTATGGGTTTCTTTGATCTCTGAAATTGGTGAGTATTTTTATGTGAGTATTTACTATTTGCATTTTTTTGTTGTTGTTGCTAATCGCCTCTCACATGTATAATTATTTAAATCTCAGCACCAAAGGAAGAAGGATAGACATTTTCACTTTTTGGTAACCTTCAATAACTTTTAATAATAAAATGAAAATGAAAACATTTTGTTTTTTGGCATTTCTATTAGGAAAGATACTATGTTAGGATAAATGACACCCCATGACATCACAGTATGACCTGATAGATGACTGCGAAAGTTGAAGAAAAATCTCTTGAGAGCATGTTTAGGATTTCTTGACACCAGATGCTCTTTGGCTAAAGCCACACTATTGACTGTGCTTGAAAGTCCAAATGGCAAAATCAAATTAGAAGAAAAATTATGATAAAATAACATTTTAAAGTATAAGGAAAGGAGTAAATTAGGTTATGTTTTGAAATCACACTGTAAGAAAAGGCCTATAATTCTCCTGAAGTTCATAATGCAAATAACATAATGTTGGTTTTAAAGTATAATTAGTCATATTTTTTTTTTTTTTTTTTGAGACAGAGTCTTACTCTGTTGCTCGGGCTAGAGTGAGTGCCGTGGCGTCAGCTTAGCTCACAGCAACCTCAAACTCCTGGGCTCGAGCAATCCTTCTTCTTCAGCCTCCCGAGTAGCTGGGACTACAGGCATGCGCCACCATGCCCGGCTCATTTTTTCAATATATATCTTTAGTTGGCCAATTAATTTCTTTCTATTTATAGTAGAGACGGAGTCTCACTCTTGCTCAGGCTGGTTTTGAACTGCTGACCTTGAGTGATCCGCCCGCCTCGGCCTCCCGGAGTGCTAGGATTACAGGCATGAGCCACAGTGCCTGGCCTTAATCATATTCTTTTCAAAAAAAAAAAAAAAAAAATTAGCCAAGAGGAGAACAAAACAAGAAAGAAAAATAGAAAATAATTAGAGAAAGAAATTCTTGCAGGTAAATAATGAAAAAATACTGGGTCCTTAAAATTATTTAAATATTCCTGTTATTTTCTAAAGTCAGTGATGTCTAAAGTTACTAGACACTAATACTGACATTGACAAATAGCATACCTACTACTCCCCTCTTCCATAGACAAGCTACACTTTTTGATTTCCTCCAACACACCAGGCATACTCTTTCTTGATTTAGTCTGTACTGAAACATTCTTCTTGGAACGTTCTTCACAGAGATGCCTTCTTGGCTAATTCCTTCAGTTTTTGAAAGATTTGCCTCAAATCTCATCCCCTCAATTAAGCATATTCTGACCATTCTGTGAATATAATAATGTTAATCTCCCTCTTTTTCCCTGTATATGTTCATTTAATTTGTTCTAATTTATCTTTTCTCCATAACTATGTTTAACTTTGACTACAAGAATGTTTAATATATTTATTTGATAAAATGTAAGATACAAGAGGTCAGAGATCTTTGTGCTTTTTTCCAGAGATTATTCCATGAACTAGCCATGGCACCTGGTATTAGATGAATGAAAAAAATAAATAAATATTCTCTTCTATCCCTCATGAACCAAGCATTCTGCCTTTGTTTTCAAAATCTGCCTATTCTCATGACGTATTATACTCGTCCAAATCTTACTGTCCATAGAATTATATTTCCCCCTTCTCCATCTCTTTCAGTTATGATGTCCCTCAGAGAACTCACCACCTCTTCAGATTCTATTAATAGTACAGTACAGTGTTCTTCTGGCATACTCGTAAACCCATTTCAGAAGATTCTTTGGCGTAGGAGCTCTGTATAATAAAGTGGTAGACGTTCTGTCTTCCGCTTTGGCAAGAGCAGAGAAACCACTGAAAAAAACACAAAAATACTGGGGGTTCACTATGTTAATGCTGAACTTAGATCAGAGTTTTTGAATTAGACTAAGAATAAAGATGTTTCTGTAATCAAAACCACCAGCAAGGTATGGCAAACTGAAGAATCAATTTACATTTCAAGGGCAAATAAATTTCTTAAATATTTGTTGGTAGAATTAAAAATGTAGTGTTTCTAAAACTGTACATTTTTTTCTAAATATTTTATAAGATCACTTCTGACTTTGGGCCAGTTGGCATAAGTAGGATGAAGTCAAATCCTTCACACAGATATTTGTAGTTGGGTTCATAATTTATTATAAATCTCTTCAAATTCCATAGTTGTATTAGTTTGTTAGGGCTCCTGTAATAAAATACCCCAGATTAGGTGGCTTATATAACAGAAACTTATTTTTTCGTAGTTTTAGAGTCTGGACATCTGATATCAAGGTGTTGGCAGGTTTGGTTTCTTCTGAAGCCTTTCTCCTTGGCTTGCAGGTGGCTGTCTCCTTGCTGTGCCCTTACATGGTCTTTTCTCTACACATGAATCCCTGGTATCTCTCTCTCTCTCTGTCCTAGTCTCTTCTTCTTATAAAAACACCACTCAGATTAGAATAGGACCCAACCTAATGGCCCATTTTAATTAAATTACTTCTTTAAAGGTTCTATCTCCAAATATAGTCACATTTAGAGGTAATAGGCATTAAGTCTTCAATATATGAATTTTGGGGGGACACAAGCCCATAACACATGAGTTGGTACTGGGTGTTTTTTTCCATACACACAAATACACATACAGAGATTTAACTGCCTCATTTTATAGCTGTAGTGTTAGTATTTAGTACAGTTAGAGAAAATTCAGAGGCCACAAGTGCAGTGATGTGATAAAAGGGTAAACTTGGATGTGGTCATGGTAAGAAAATAGGATCTTTCTATTGTTTTCAGAAGGTCATAAGGTGTCCTTTCCCCTAGAAATAGTTATGGGATAAATACCTCAATGCTGGAAGACCAATAGGTGGCATTGTTGTTGACCCTAGAAAACAGGCCAGGGTCCTGGGGTGTTGTCAGGTAGTGAATAGTGAAAATGGCTGTGCTCAAGATTGTCATGATCACAAAAGACAAAAGCATTGGTGTCACAGAGTCAGAACAGGGGAGTATTCTGACTCCAGTAGAATGATGCATTCAGTGCACACCTTCTTTCAGAATCTATGTTCACTAAAAATCATTCTGCATTCCTCCTCATTATTAGATAAGCTATCTGCCAACAGATAAAATCCCAGAAGTATAATGGCTGTTTTAAGAATGTCTGACTTTTAAAGTTTAACAAATTCTGCCAAAAAATTTCAAATATTTGGAAATAATGGCAGTCCCACTGCTATGCATAAAGGTCCCATTTTTCCTCACTTTGCGTTATGTTACCTTTGTGTTTATTATGTTGCAAATATTTCCTTTCAATCCATCACAAATTATTATGTATTATGGCACTTTTGCACACAGAGTTATTGTTGTCTTAATATAATTTCAAAAGTATAGAAAAGTTGCATAAATATTGTAAAGTACTTATGTATACCCTTTACCCAGAGTTCTTAATCATTCATTAATTATTGATAACAAATTATTACATTGGCCTTGGCTTCTTCTCTTTTTTCTAGACCTTTTATTTTTTTTTCTCTCTCTTTCATTCTCACTCTCTCTCGTACTCTGTTTTATGTATATGTATATGTGTGCACATGCATATATATTTATATCATATGCATGTATGTATGTGTGCCACCTGATTCCCTAATATATGACCTTAAAAATCTCCTAATCTTAAACATAAGAAGGCCAATTAGAAATAATATGTCCACCCAGATGGGCTTTAATGACACCCAGATAACTGCTTGATTGTTCTGTAGTCTCTGGCCCAAAATTTAGTCTCCACCCTAAAAAGGGAAACTAAATCGAACTCCTCTGTCAATTGGTAGAGAAATGTCACTCCCTATTTGGAACAATTGGTGGTTCCTTTCTCCATTTGTCAAAAACCCAACACTGGTAAAACTATAAAGGTAGAGCAAGCAAGGAATCTACTTCTAGCAAGGCCTCTCTTTATTGGCAATTATATTTTATTCAGCTCCTTGTATCTCATGGATATGAATATATTCTTACTGTCATATGTATGCTGTCTTGCTGGCTTGAAACTTTCCCTTATAAAAGGGCCACTGATGATATTTTTGCTAAACTTTTATTAGAGTGAATGCACAGGGGTATTGCACTGGCTCTTTTAAGTGAGTGAGGGACTCCTTTTACTGGTAAAGTCATCCAAGAACTCTAATGATTTCTTCCTTTGTCCAAAATTTGCATTGTCTTTACCATCCCCAGTCATCTGTAGTGATAGAGAAAATGGACTATTAAAATTAAAGCTTGCAATCAAATGCTCTTTGGGTAATATTGATGTGTCAATATAGGTTCACAATTGTAACAAATAAACCACTCTGGTAGGAGATGTTAATAATGGGACAGGCTGTGTGAGTATGGTGGTAGGGGATATTCTGGATACTCTATACATTCCTCTCAATCTTGCCAAGAATACAAACTGCTGTAAAAATAAAGTCTTAAAGATAATAATGATGCTTGCTAAACTGACAGAAAACACAATCTCACATGGACTGAGGTTTTACCCTTAGCTATGTTTGCCCTCTAGCTCTCTTCTGGTGGATCAACCAACTGCCCCCATATAAAATAATAAGAGCTGACACATAAGAATCCTCTATTTCCCTGAGTTCTTGAAGATTGTAACATGGTTAATTCCAACATTCAAAAATGCTGCAAGGCAATTTTTAACTATACCCAGACATATTATCGACAGGTTGATGCTAATTTTCCTCCATTCACTCAATCCATTGTGTTTTGTTTCTGAAGAAACCCTATGGGCTCAGGAACGATTATTAAAATTTGCTACTTGAGAATACTCCCCAGTTGGATAAATTTAGGCTAAGGTAAAGCAACTATTGACCCATTTTTTTTTCTTTTTTAGGTTTAATATTTAAAGTTTATAGTGCAGTTTTAGTATTATTTTTGGGTGTGAAAATATGCTTTGCATGTAGATATTATATTGCAGGGCAATAGTTTGTGAAGTATTGGAAAAAGGACAACTTGATGCTGAGTTAAATTTGCCCTTAGCCAAGAATGTCTTCAGCGTTAAATGACAAAACTTGAAAAAACAATACAAAGTTATATTTTTAATCAATGAGGGAAGTTTATATTGAAATACAAATTAAAACATTATTGATTCATCTATATGAATTAAAGTATTAGAATTTGGATCAAATTGAAGGACTTCATTCTGTTTCAGAAACACGTAAATGTTTTCCTTTCATAAATATACGCATGCATCCATCTCTCATTTATATCTCTCATCTATCTGCCATATTTATCTATTTGTCTATCTTCTATGCATCTATCTACCTATCTGCCTCTGTCTACTTTGAATTTTCTTAGTCCCGTCTAAACAGTGATCCCTGGCACTGAGGAATGACATTATAAGGCATGTGTGTGAGAGTAAGGAAAACATCCTGGTTTTCTCCCACTACTTAGGCTAATCCTGTTGTCTCATTCTGAATAATGGGCTTTTATACCTCAGAAAGTGCTGCCCTAAGATCAGAGTCTGGCCCAAGTAGTACTAGGAGTGTTAAGACTTTGCCTTCTTAACCTACCCTTGCTCGTGAGCGAGAGTACACGTAGAATTAAGGTGGTTTTCCTATGTATTGGTGAGGGTAACTGAGAAAACTCCCCAGAGCTCTGTGTATTGTACTCCAATTCTAGAGGCCAGGGTATTTGTCGGTGCTTCTCTGTACCTTGGAACTCAAGAGATCTGTTTGTTGAGGTTTTAGCAGTAAAGGCTGTAGCCTCCCTGGACAGTATCTTCTGTTAGACATCTCTAGGAAGCAACAGAACACTCTTAGAAATAACTAGGCTTTCAGAGTCAGCCTGACTCATTTGAGTGCTTCAAAATCCAGCAATACCCATCTATTTGAGGAGGGGAAGGGTTGGAGGAGGCTCAAGGCTGGGATTACCTCAATTGACCCAAAGTGCTTGAATGACAAGTAAACAGAGCTCAACAGATTTGTACTGTACCTTTATTTAACAGTAACTTTCTCTCTTTTTTTCTACTAAGAAATACTAATTCTCCTCCAACACTCAATTCAAATTCTTTCCACCCCAAGAAGGCCACTCTTCACTCAACCACTCATCCGCTATACTCCCTATTTCCTTACTCATGATATGTCTAATCTTTGCCATTATCTCTCTTTTATTATAACTCTTTAAATATTTCTTGTATCTGGCATATAAATGGCCTTTAAGAAAAATGTTGATTGATTGCATGGATTTAAAGATACAGTAAAAGAAGGAAAAGAAATTCCTTTGATAATTGGAACTTGCTGTGTTTATTTTCTGCATGACTAAGTGTCATAGGAAAGAATGCAGTTGGGTACAAATAATGAAAGAGAAACGTTTAAGGAGAAGCAGTTTCCTGAACATAACCATTATACATGTAGTGCTAAAACCAAGGAAAACTGGAATTACTGTTATCTGCCAAGCCACCAAGTGAAATTTTACCCCAGAATAGCCATCATAGGTCTGGTTTCTGATGCCTGGACTTAATGATGCTGAGCTTCTGCAGGAGCACTGTCTCCTTAGGGTTAGCTGCTTACAAGTCAAATCCCCAGGGCAGGGAACTTAGAGTTTGCTACATTTTCCTTGGGGAGGAATCCCACAGCTGAAATGCATACTCTTTGCTGAAAGGAGAATAAGAAATAATGCTGCTTGGAATATTATTATTCTTAATAAACAAACATATTATGACCAGAGCAATGGACATAAAACTAACGTTCTCATGGCATTTGGGATCTAGTCTCTGATTTGCCACTGAGTGGGTGACATAGAGTGAGTGAACTCTTCTCTCCTGGTCTATATTTATTCTTAAACTTATGGAATTTGTTTAGACGTACAGCATTGCATTAAATCAACCTGGGTTTAATGTCCTGACTTGGATGACAGCTTAGCTCAATGGCTTTAAATCTTTGAGAGTTCCCAAAAAGTCATGGAAACCACCAGTTTCTTACTGTAGAACTAAACTTTGTTTTCTTTATTTTCTGTACCATTCAAATGGTGATTATTATAACTCAGAAGGAAGAAAAAAATAATTCTGTGGGGAATTCAGCTATTTTTCTAAAATTACAAAAAAAAATCTATAAGCAAATAGGGCAAAATGTTAACCTGTTATATCTTGGTTATGGTTTTATTATTACTGGAAATTACAGGTTTGATATAGTTCTAAATTAAAAGTATATTTCAGCTAATTGCTAAAATATGACCTAGAATTACATCAGAGGGGGATTTTCTCTAAATTTATTTCCCAAATCACCCCAGGGGTCCACCCAGGTCAAGAGATCAAGCTTTGTAGCTTACACTGAGAAAACTTGTGATCAGATCAAAAAACTGATCAGAGGTTGTCAGATTGGATAAAAAAGAAATGACCAACCCTATACCAAAGATAAATGCAGTGGATTATTAATATCATACAAATTATACTTCAAATTATATAATATTCTTAATGATAAAGAGAGATATATCAAATGAGAGAGCCAATTCAATGCGGGTACATAACCTTACATGGGTACACACATAACAGAAAAAAGGTACAATATCAGTAAGGCAACACCCATAGACTGAAAGAAGTAGACACATACTCAATTTTAGTTGGAAACTGTAAAGTTCCTCTCTCAGTATTGATAGAAAAAGTACATAGAAATTCAATATCAATAGAAAAGACTTCAAAAACATTGTGAAGGTTTCAGTTAAATAAAGGAATTGAGTCAAAAGATCTGTTATAAAACATAGTGCCTCTAGATAACAATATATTTTATTCTTGAAAAATATTGAGAGTGAATGTAAAGTGTTCTCACCACAAAATGATAACTATATAAAGAAAAGAATAAATTAATGTATTAGTTATCTAGATTTACTCATTCCACCTTTTATATATATGCTTTAAAACATAATGTTTTCTATAATAAATATATATCCAATTTTATCTGTCAATTAAAAAACATGTGAAGCAACTTGACCTAATTAAAAATTATAGAACATACAATAGAAAAATAGCAGAATAGGTATTCCTTAAACATGTACATGGTGTATATACTAAAATAAAATATATGGTGGACCACATATCGTATTTC
Source organism: Lepilemur ruficaudatus (assembly GCA_963574885.1). Lineage (NCBI taxonomy): Eukaryota > Metazoa > Chordata > Mammalia > Primates > Lepilemuridae > Lepilemur > Lepilemur ruficaudatus. The sequence goes on along the minus strand of CAUYRT010046643.1, from coordinate 76,425 downwards.
AACAAGTTTAAAAGAACTAAAGTCATATGAAGTATATGATGTGACTGTTACATTAGTAGTTCCCAACAGGAAAAATTCTATATGGGTTATGGTTTGAATTTTTCTCTAATTGTATATTTCATCTATTAATTATAAAATATTTTAGTATAACTGACAAAAAACCTACAAACAGCTTGGGAATAATTTCATCTAAACATATTTTCCCAAACATTCCGGGGCTCGCCATTATCATTTATAATAGAGTAATACTATTTAAGAATCCTTCAATAAACACATTTGTTGAATGTTGTCTCACCTAATTTTCCCAGACTTGATGGGCCTTCCTGTCCCATTTTAAATGGCAATGAAGATGTCTCCTGTCAGAAAGATTTTAGAAAATGCTAGTCACAACTAATAGTTTTGTTTTCAAGAAAGACTTGATCTAATTTACAAGTTGTCCGTTTCCTTCAGTTGCAAGAATTCCTTTCCAAATCTGCATCTGATGGGAAGACTATAGTTACATGTGTTTCCTCTACTGTGGTATCACATTGGCCAAAAAGATTAGCAAACCATTAGTAATTTATAATCAACTTGAAGATATCCAAGGAAATGTCTCTTTTACTTGTAATTTTTCTCTTTATTGCATTTTTTTCTTTAAAGTTCAGAAGAAGTATATATGAGAAATATGTTAGTATGGACTAGAAAGTTTGGTGGATACTCTATGAAGCAAATAAGAAATCAAAGGTTGTGACTTCAAGAAAACTTTGGGAAATCTAGTAGACCAATCTGATGTTTTGTTCAAAAATGCCAAGTATAGATTATGACATACCTGCTCACTTATTTTGACATTTCATCCTGAAACAAGCTGATGTCTTAACAATATAAAGAATTTACTCAGAAAAACAAATCTTTATTGTTCCAAAATCTCATTGTACTTATTATGGTACAGACTAGTTATGGAGCTACCAGCAAATGTTGACAACTGATGATCAATGTTTATCACATAATTAAAATGAAAAAGAAAACACATGCAAATATATCACTTTCTAAGATATTAGTTTCATGTTCAAGGTTCTAGATGGTAAGACATATTGAAAAACTAATTAAAAGGAATTTGTATTCTTAAGTAGCATAGTAGTGAGTAGTACTAAGTAGACATATCTAGTAATACGGTATGATATATTATAGTATCACCGAGTACTTCTCTTGAGACATGTATATACATGCATTCTTATTTAATTCTCACGACAACTATGCAAAATAAGTGGGCATATATGATCAAGGGTCTACATAATACTCAATTTCCATTCCAATATATATTTTTCATGTGTTGGATCACGATTGGTCTGAATGTCCTAAGAAAATCCTATTTCCTGATTTGTCAGGCTCCTAACTTCTAGAGGTGGCTATTTGGCTAGGTTCTGGACAATGGTGTGTAAGTTCACGTCTTGAGCAGAGTGAAGATCTTAGAAAGGTTTGCTTTCCTGATAAAATGATACAGCCAGTGCTGGTGCTAAACATTTTCCACCACTCCCTGCTGTGAACACGAATGTGATATCTGGAGCTATAGAAGTCACCTTGTGGCTGTGAAGGAACTCTGTTTAAAGGAAGCCACCATAGCAAACAGACAGGATAGAAAGAGAGAAGAAGCTAAATTCCTGTTAGTATTAAAAGCTGTTAAATAAATAATCAAAATGATTTAACTCTAAATTTCCTCTAGGAAAAATAACCCCAAATTTGCTTAATCTACTGTAGTTGGTTTTCTGTTACTTGTAGCCACAAAGATTTTTAAGTTAAAAAAAAAAAACTCAATTTTTTTGAAGGTATACAAAAGGGGATTTAAGGGTTGAAACTCAGTAACCTACGAAGACAATCAGAAATAAGTAAAGAAGTTAAGATTTAAGGTAATGCCAAAGTTCATGTTCATTCTATCATCATGGTTGGCTATAAAAACAGAACTACTTCTTATATTTCTTATATTACATAATTTCTAAACCAAACATTTACCTAAAATATATATATATATATACACACACACACACACACACATGTATCTGTGTTTGTTTTATGTGTGAATATTGCATATAATAAAAGTTTTGAGACAAATTAGGAAGATATAATCAAAAAACTTGTCAAATACTAGTGTGAGAATTTAAGGCCTGGAAAATAGAAATGACATGATAGACACTGAGGAGAAACAGAGCAAGCATGAGAAAGCCACATTTTTCTAAACAGTAAAATTGAGATGAAAATATATTTCTTGTAGGTATTATATATTGCCTGTCTACTCTGTGACTAAAACAGTAGAACATCCCCCAACACATCCATGTGCACACACACAGTCATACACACTCACACATAGCAGTCCAGCTGCAAGGAGCCCTTACCTACCCATGCTCAGTGAGGCCTGGGTAACTGACCACATCATGGTTATTTATCCTGATGATTAAAATCTTATATCAATTTAACCATGATATTTGGTTACCTGTAATATCATTAAGGATCTTATTCAAGTTGATTATAAGTTATTGATATGCAGTACATATTTTAAGCATACATATGCGTATGTGTATATATTGTATATGTGCATATGTATATACATATAAGCTATGCAGCATATTTAGTTTCTTCATTCTAGAGTAGTTATTAAAAAATTTAGTCAGTATTATAAAGATAATAGACTCTTTTGTACCTGTTCCATATTCTTATTCATGCTGACTCTACAAAAGCTCTTTTGGTTTTATTACAAGTTTTATTCCATACCACCTTGTGCTAGGATTATTAATATTTTAATTTATAAACTCAATTTCTATTTCTAATAATAATCTATAAATTGGTAAATGCTGCACATTAAATAGAACAATTTCTTTATTAATTGCTTTCTTTAGAATCTTTGCTTTTCTCAAATATACGCAGCAAAATGTTCATTGTTCTATATACTTAAGAACAACTCTTGTCTATAATCTGAATATTTTATGTTGGGAAAATACGTGTTTTCTGCATGAACAGGCCTTTCTCAGCAATAGAAATTAACTTATTATAAAGGTAGGGGATGACTTTTTTTTTTTCCAAAGATACGTGGTTTTTATGTTATTAATAGAAGTGTTACAGAGCTGGAGCTCCTTTTTCCCTATATGGTGAAACCATATGCTTCCGCACAATGGTTGTGCTACTGACTGCATGCTTGTGTCCCCTGAAACTCACAGAGTGAAGCCTTAGCTAGTAATGTGACGGTATTTGAGGTGGGGCCTTTGAAAACAATTAGATTTAGATGAGGTCATGAGGGTCGGTTTCTCAAAATGGGATTAGTGCCCCTTATAAGAGGAAATCAGGGAGCCAAGCTCTTTGCCATGTGAAGATATAGTAAGAAGACAGCCAATTCTATACCAAGAAGAGGGCTTTCATCAGGAACTAAATCAGATGGCACCTCTATATTATACTTCCTGGCCTCCGGAACTATGAGAAATACGTGTCTGTATTTTAAACCACCAAATTTATGCATTTTGTTATATTAATAATACTCTATCCAACTAAGGCTGGTTACATTTTTTAATCTTCTCTGGAGCCAAATGCTTACATTATAGAAGAAAGATCTCTGTAATACAAGCATTACAGACCCCTCTTCCAAGATATGTTTTGCTTACTGTCTGAGCTCTCTCTCTCTCTCTCTGAAGAGAGGGAGGGGTAGATAGGCTGGTTTGTATTAATACCTAAGCTTTGAAATTCTTAATTTTCAGATTCCTCTTCTGTAGTACACTCTAGGTACACAGTCTATTTGGCACATACTGTGTTATGTCAAAGGGAATATGGGCTGGGGAACTAGCGCTGAAATATTCTGTAAGTAAATAATTGGTCTGCCTCTGATTCAGACGCTTCATGTTTAAAGTCAGGAAAATAAATTAATATGGATACTGTGTAACAAAAAATTTGCCTGGTCTTTGTCTCTGGAGAGGAGTGCCTTTGTTTATATGTAAATAAGCTGTTTGGGGAAAAAAATGCTAGTTAAGTAATGAAAAATAAAAGCATAGTCTTCTGGCCAAGATCAAGTAACAGAGACTGTTTAAACTCCCATCTGAAGTAGCAATAGCAACAGAAAAATAGACAACATACGTGAAACACGTTTTCAAGACACTGTACATCAGACATCCGTAGGAGATAAAGAATAAATGAGAAAATCTCTAAAATTGCTCTATTTTTCTGTACTGAGAACATTTCCAGGTCAGTATGCAGGGAGGAGGGATACATTTGGAGTCAGTGGACTGCCTGAATTGCAAATGTGGAGCTAAGAGTTCAGGTAGGGGCACAGCAAGTGAATTACACAGGGCACAGGGAAATATTTTGGTCTGACATCTATGCTCACTTTCTTAGTTGTAGTGATAGATTGCTGAGTGTATGCATATGTTGATGCCCATTAAATTATATATTTTTAAATTTAAATTTTATTGTTTATAAATTAGACCTCAATAAAAATGTTAACAAAATGAAAGGATATTCCCTTTTTGTTATTGATATAACCTTAAAAAGGAACTATCCTTTCCCAGTCTTGAAGCATCTAAGAAGCACAAACAGTAATTATATTGTTGTTTGATGTACAATGATGTTTGTACATCGATGTGTTTGGCACAATGAAGTGGGTAGTTTGGGGAGGCTAGTTTACTCCAAAAGCCATGTACACTCTCCCCACTCCACAACATAATATTTGTACTCTATACGTTTTCATCTAGGCCTCATGCAAGTTATAGTCTAACAAAGCACAAAGAACATAAAATACGGCATGCCATTTGGTAAAATGGGCACATAAATTATTATTGATTATGATTAAATTGTCATTTGTGTTCTATAAGTGATTAAAGATTTTTGTTATATTTTGTACATTTAAAGTATACTTAAGTCTTCTTGATTTTGTTAACAACTTGCATATTAACTATGGTTATGTTTCCTCACCATTATATATTATTTTATGAACAGGTGCTTTCATCCTGTTTAACTTTTAGCAATTAACTTTAATAACTCATTTGTGACTGTGAATCACTTTGACCTCTTGATACTAAAGAAGGTTTTTATTAAATTGATATAATGAAATATTCCTTTTGAAATCTGGACATTTTGCCTTGGCCAAGTCCTATTGCTGCCTCTGTTGTGGTCTGAGGTAGGCACAGACCCAAGTCTCAAGTCACTAATGAGAAACACCACACTTACTAAAAAGTCTGTATTCAATATATAATATAACTCAGAAGATTTTTTTTTAAGTTCGGATAAAAGTGTTCATTGAAAGAAAGTTAAATTTGATGGCAAAGCTACTGGTATTAAAACTGTTACCATAAGCAGAGTTCACATTCAGGATTTTCTTGTGTAGTAGGGAAGATGTAGATTTTATTTAAAAAGCAATGAAGAATAATTCTAACATTGTGAACAAGAATTATAGGAATAAACTTGCATGCTGGAATATACATTGTTGCGGCATTGTAAAATCAGTATTTATCAGGCTGAAATCAGAGAGAGGGGTCCTCAATCACAGTAACAAGGGAGGCCTAGGAGATATGACCCAGAAAGTTGACAAATGAAAAATTGTTATGGCATGGCAGATGTGTGCATGTGTGTGTGCATGTACATATATGTTTAGGGCTAGACATACACACATATGTGTACATACATGCACATATACATGTGTACATATTATCCAAATTATCATAAATAGTAGTAATGTCATATTCAACAGGAAAAATTATTGTCCACTGATGACTGATGACAAGGCTAATGTTATTTTTAAAATTATTGATTTCTTACCAATCTTATTTCAAAGAGGTTTTGAGAGAGTTTGTCATGAAAGGCTAGTGGAGTAGTACTGATAAGATGGAAATAAATTAAAATGACAAAGATATTTTATATATGTATACATTTTTATTGTTTTCTGTTATATTTGTTGCTGAAATGATTTAATATCACTCAATTTATCCCAATTTTATTGTTATCTTAAACCTGAAGTAAAACATACTACCCACACATTTTTGGAGCTCATGAGCTTTTGGCAGCCATTAAAGGAAACTCGCATTTGCATTAATGTTAGGCAGAGAGAATATAACATATATAATAGTTAAGAAAAAATAATTCTCAATCTAAAAAATAATATTTAATTGAAGGGATATTTTCCCAATTGATCCTCATTGGAACTTAAGAAGTCTTGGAAAAGACCTGGAATTATCATCAAATGTGGACCTATTTCTCCACAATTTTGTTTCATCTAAAAAATAAAGGAAATGTTAATCTTAAAATATTGGATGGCTTGAGCACAAAAATATTGGGGTATGTAGTTTTAAAGAATGAATTAGTAAATTTAATATTGGGGCTATGCTGAATATAATTTTAAGGCTTTAATAAGGTAAATGAAGACATTTTGTATAAAATCTGACATTTTCAACACTTGAATGTTCAGTATAATAATTGGTAGTCAGAAGTTATGTATTCTAGACATGTTTTTTTTACATTTACTCCATTGGAAAAATGATCTAGAATGTCTGAGTCTTATTTTACTTATTTTAAATATTAGTTTGTCAAAATTTCTTACTTAAGGAAAGATGTATTATTTGCCTCGCGTTCCTCAAATAATGGCCAAATGTATTTCCAGAACTTCCCTTAGTTTGCATGAAGTTTATAGAGAAAAAACAAACAAACCCTGGTCTTATGCTTTTAAACAATCTTAAAAGAGATCCAGATGAAATAATAATTGGGACTATTTATTGAGCACCTATGAGATGTTGATATTAATACATTTTAGCTTACTTAATAGTTGACATAAAACTTCTAGATTAATCTTTCTTATTCTTATTTTTCAGATGAGAAAAAAATTAACTGTAGTAGGGAATACTGAAGAGATGATTAAGGAAATATTTTAGAACGTATACCATAGAAAGCAATTAGAAGGACATATTTCATCCATATATTACAGGAAAAATAATCTTGCCTGAAAAGGCACTTGATACTCTTTTGGTTCTGTTGAAGCTACAGGAAATTCTGTTCCCAGGAGCTCTTGATTGCTTTCTAGATGTTTGTGAGCATTTTCATTTTAAGAAAACAGCCTGAAACGGTGAAACGGTGCAACTCTTAAGGGAATTGTAGGAGCGCTTTGCAAAAAGTTCAAAATGTAATACCACTTAACTTCTCAGGTGTCCTGGGACCATTCCCAACTGTTTATTTGTATATCTGCTTGCCTCAATCAATACTCTATTAGGTGCAGCAGTTTTGTAGCACTCAGCCATGAAATGGTATGACTAGGTTTTTCATCCTGTTGCTTTGTTAAAGGACAAGGGGCCTCCTATGTAATGTTACTAGAATACTATAGACAATAAGTCCATTTAATGATAGTGAATAAAATAAATCTTGTCTGATATTAAATTTAATGAAAAGCAATTCCCCCCATCACTGGTAGATCATCTGGATTTCTTACTGGCTTAGTTAAATTTGTTCAAGGAGCTATTCACATCATTGAATGCATTGCTGATTTCTTTTACATTGCTCCAAATGACTCACAATTCAAAGTACTTATATGTTTAACCTGCTTAGATCAGCTCTGAGGAGGCAGGCAAATTATTAATAAGTCATCTTAGTGAGAGATTCACAAGAAATATTGCCCTTGCCTTTATGAGGAATGCATCATCGAGTTTTACATGGTTCAGAGAGTTATAAAGGCGTCTAATATTTTGATTGCAAAATAATATCCCAAGCACAGTAAATATTCCAAATTATCAAAAATGGTAGTAATGTGATACTCAGTGGGTAAAATTATTATTCATTGAAGACAAAGCAAATGGTATTTTTAAAATTATTGATTTATTGATCAATCTTATTTCAAAAAAAGCGTTGACTGAGTTTGTTTTAAAAGGCATGCGTAGTAGTACATATGAGAAATAAAATATCCAAGGAAATATGGCTGTTGTAATCCCATTTAGCATTTCAGTGTAGACTGATACGATAAATCCAGTTTGGCATTGCATCTACCTGTGCAGAGTTACTTGGAAATCAAAGATTGATAGACAGATAGATAGATAGACAGATTTATTTTATATGCTTTTTTTTTACTCACAGTAACTGGCATTATTTGGAAGTTTAATATTATTGGGACATTGTAGAAATCATCATCTTCCCATTTAATTCTCATAACGTGTGAGATATGTAATATTACCCTTTTTTACAGAAAAGAAAATAGAGATTTATAAAAGTTTATGTAACTTATTCAAGGTCATAAAGTCCTTAATGTCAAAAGCAGGTTAGAAATTTAGAATGTTTCATAGTCATGTTTTTGAGCTTTAATTCATTGGGGTATGAATGATATGAGGACTCTATATAAAAGCAATGAGCAAGGTTTACAGTGCTTTATCTGTTGTTATCTTTTAGCATAAGGAGGATCCATTGTGATATAATATTCAGTTTTCTCAGTTTTGTTTTACCTCGCTCATCTGCAACAACTATGAAATTAATTAAAATTCCCATGTGATTCTTAGCCTTAATTTTGACATAACTAACCATAGATTTTTATAACTACCCATGGAATTTTGCTTTTGCTTTTTGAGGGAGCAATATATAAAATTCTCTAGTACACAGAGACTTATCTATTATAAGATTGAATAAATATGAATAAATATTCTCTTTCATAGTTCCCCCATAATTATATGGGAAATAATGTGTAAAAACTGTGTCCATAATCATTCCATAAGCCAGACCTCTAAATCACTAGCCATAATTTACTGATTTTACTGATATTACAGTTAGTGTTGATTTTTTTCTGTGATTAATTTTTATTAAACTGATATTTTGAAGTATTACACAATACCAATTTGTGAGGCCAGGGACTGTGTTCTAAGCACCAACTTTTCTGTAAGGTTCTAGTTAGGATGGCAAAAAAAAAAAAAAAAAAAAAAAAACTTCCATGGAATTTATAAGACAGTACAGCAGCAACATTACACTTGGAAGGCTACTGCAGTTAGATATAGGATCAATAATCACAGAGATGTTCATCGGGTTCCATTTGAACTAACACTTCCTGCCTTTACACCCGTCTTACCTTCCTGCATTCAGGAATAGTGAGTGGTTCCCGGAGAATTGCTAGACACTTGGCTAAAGACAAACAGAGGAAGTACAGGCACAGAAGCAACAGCTTCCCACAGACTTTGTAAACTCCTCCTTCATGATTTCACCGTATTCATTTAATGTACTTTTCTATTTTAGATTTCCTTTCATGCTCCAATTTGCCCACTCATGCTAGTGCTGTAGACAGTCGACAGTCTCTGCAATCCTCTGATTCCACCTTCCAGACCTTCATTTCTCTGTCAACTCTCACTTGTGTGTAAGATCTACTCCTTATATAAATTCCTTATTCTTATTATATATTTATAGTGCTTCTACTTCTTTGGATGAACCTTAAGTTACATAAATGTTTAAAAAATATGAATACAGCAATATATGTATATTTTCCAAGTTTCATCAGTTTTTCTTCTGCCATTTTACAAATAGTTATTTTTGATAAATATTATTGGAGATATTGCCCATTATATTCTTACTTCCTTCTTACTAATTCTTCTTACTTCCGCTTACTTAAACCTAGACCTGAGATTTGTTTTACAGTGGAAGAGAATATGCAAATTAACATAAAAGGTCAAATTCCTGAATTCTGTCCACCTTAGTCTGACTTTTCTAAGTCAACAGTGGAGACAGTAGTCCTACAAATTATTATTTTCAATTCTAAAACTCAGGCACTTGAAAGAAAAAAAAATGGGCTTAATTTGCAAGATTAAAATACAAAATTTTGAAGAAAGAAGGCACAAAGTTTATCTCTAAAGGTGAATTATTGAAATGAGAACAATTTGTTTTTGTTGTGATGAAATGTTCTAAAACTTCATTGTGGTGCTGGTTACAATATTATATACAATTATTAAAAATGATTAAATTGCATATATTGATTATAAAATTAAACTTACTTAGATCTAGTTTCTCCCTTCTGAGTAGTAAAAGTGGGACTAGTTTTGGAATGGGGAAATTTAGGGTTTGTGATTAGTACTTTGAAGAATCTGGCAGCCTGATCTTTCCACTTTTAAAATCCCAAGTGATATTGGGTTGGCCATATTTTCCAATGTACAGAGAAATTGCCATTTGCACTTCTTAATCCAGCTTGACTATTAATAGTTTCCAATTTCACTCTGGAAATTATTTGAACAATAAATGTCTGCATTTTGTGCTAAACAACAAAATAATAGTTACTAACGAAGGTGTCCAGACAGATGCATGTGACTACAGCTTTAGGTGTTTCAATATGAAATGAAGAGGTATATCTACAAATATGCCCATGGTCTCATGAGAAGACAATGGAAATGGCCAAACTCATAATAAAGGATGGAAAGCAAACCGAGAAGAGGAAAAGCAAGTTCAGAGTGTGTGAACCCTGCAAACAGGGGACAGAGAAGGGTACCACAAAGCTGTGGGGATCTGACAAGAGAAATAACACAAATTAGAAGTTGAAGGGAACAGAGAAAAATACAAAAAATCATGACACATTCATCAGTTTTTGAAATAGCCAAGGAATTTAGATCGTGAAGGAGATGAGTGAGAATTCTAAAAACTTGTAATAGGAGAGCTTGAAATTTGTTGAACTGGTAATGCATTTCTGTGGTCACTCTTTTTAAACAGATTTTATCTGCTACTCGTACATACACACCCAAGTCTTCATCTCCTCAGGCACAGTCATAAGGTGTCTATGAATCCTACTTTCAAATTTTTGAGTGATCTGGGCCATCTGTCTACTAGCCATTCAATCAGATGTGGCCTTGGGGCAGTATTATGGACTCAACAGTCCTTCACCTGGGAGGTGGGGGATAGGGAGCTTCCCAGACAAAAGGTGGCATTGTGAATATTCGAACATCAAAAAGATACCTACTGCAGCAATATGCAGAGAGGCTTATATGGATTATAGTGTTTAATCTTCTGAGGAATTTTCAGAGGAAGCCAGTTAGGAAGACAAAACACATAAAATATATATAGTCTGCTCATGGTGTCAGGCAGAATATCTAACTCCAAAATAGCCCCACCTGTATATAATACCCTCTTTTTGAGGGTGGGTGAGATCTTTGAATATGAGGGAGTATCTGTTTTGTGATTATGTTATGTTATACAGAAAAATGGAATTTTGCAGGTGAAATTAAGTTTCCTAGTTAGAGATAACCAAATGCAAAATAACCTAGTTGCACTTACCTAGTCAGATAAGACATTTTTTAAATTTTCAAAATATAAAGAAGGTATAGATGGTTTTGTTACATGCATACATTTTATAATGCTTAAGATGAGACTATTTGTGTGCCCATTATCAGAATAGTATTCATTTTTTCAATAGATACATTTTTAACCCTCTCCTCTTCTTGATTTCCTATGACCTTTGTGCCCGTGTGTGCCCATTAATTAGCTCCAATTATTAGACAGTATATGTGTTTTTCCATTCCTGAAATACTTCACTTAGGATAATGGTCTCCAATTTCATCCAATAGGCTGCAAAAACATTATTTCATTCCTTGTTATGATTGAGTAGTACTCCATGGGGGGGTGTGTATGTGTATATATATGCGTATGTGCATCACACACACTCATGAATTGATGGGCACTTAGGTTGATTTCACATTTTTGCAATTGTGAATTGTGCTGCAATAAACATTTGACTGCATGTGTCTTTTTGATAAAAAGACTTCTTTTCCTTTGGGTACATACCCACTAGTGGGATTGCTTGATCAAATGGTAGTTCTACTTGTAGTTCTTTTAGGTATCTCCATACTGCTTTCCATAGAGGTTTGCAGTCTCAGCAACAGTGTATAAGCATTTCCTTCTCTCTGAATCACCACCAGTATCCGTTGTTTGTTGACCTTTTAATAATGGCCATTCTAACCGGGGTAAGGTGATACCTCATTGTAGTTTTAATTTGCATTTCCCTGAAGATTAGTGATGTTGAGAGTTCCTTCATGTGTTTTTTGTCATTTGTCTATATTCTTTTGAAAAAATGTTCATATATTTTGCCCACTCTTTAATGGGGTTTATTTGGTTTTTTTCTTGTTGATTTGGCTAACTTCTTTGTAGATTCTTGATATTCGTCCTTTTTTGGATGTATATTTTGCAAATATTTTCTCCTATTCTGTGGGTTGTCTATTTGCTCTGTCGATTATTTCCTTTGCTGTTCAGAAGCCTTTTAATTCAATCTAGTCCCATTTATTTATTTTTGTTGTTGCAGTATTTGCCTTTGGTCATAATATTTTTGCCTAAGCCTAACTCTAGAAGAGTTTTTCCTACATTTTTTTTTTCTAGAATTTGTATGGTTTCATGCCTTACATTTAAATCTTTTTGCCATCTTCAATTAACTTTTGTCTATGGTGAGAGATTGGGGTCCTGTCTCATTCTTCTGCATGTGGTTATCCAGTTCATCCAGCACTGGCTTGAACTGTGACAATCACAGGGGAATGGGACAAAACAGAACAGCTGCATTACAGATTTTCATTGTGTTGGTCCCTCCCCTGCTGGGTCAGTCTTCTAGAGCAGGACACAAAAGCGCCATCTAGTGACCTCTCCTTCTTCTCACTAAGAAGGAGAGTTCCCAGCAAAGGAGAACAAGTGCTCTGCAAACCTTTCAGACTTGAGCTGAGAGAATAGGTTTCAGATGAGAAAACACAAGAAAAAAAAAAACTCTGGCAACATGAAAAAACAAAGCAGTTTGACATCCCCAAGGGATCACAGTGGATCTACAGCAATGGACCCCAACCAAAAATAAATATTCAAAGTGTCAGAAATGGAATTCAAAATATGGATGGCAAATAAAATGAATGGAATGAAGAGAATTTATTTTTATAATTTTTATTTTAAAATATTATGTGGTACAAATGCTCTTGCGTTCATGAATTGTATAAAACTGAAGTCAGGGCTTTTAATGTGCCTGTAAACAAAATAGTGTACATTGTACCCGATAGATAAGTTTTTATCCCTCACTTCCCACCCACCCTCCCTCCTTCTTAGTTTCCAATTTCTTTTATACCACTTTATGAACACGTGTATTCATCGTTTAGCTACCACTTCTTAGTGATAATATGTGGCGTTTGTTTTTTCATTCCTGAGATACTTCACTTAGGATAATGTTCTCCATTTCCACCCAAGTTGCTGCAAATGACATTATTTCATTCCATTTATGGCTGACTAGCACTCTGTGGTGTGTGTGTGTGTGTGTGTGTGTGTGTGTATCATATATATATATATATATAATCACATTTTCTTTATTCACTTATCAATTCATAGACACTTAGGTTGATTCCACATCTTTGCAATTGTGAATTGTGCTGTGATGAACATTTAGGTACAAGTGTATTTTTGATATAATGACTTCATTTCCTTTGCGCAAATATGCGCAAATACCCAGTAGTGGGAGTGCTGAATTAAATTATAGGTCTACTTTTAGTTCTTTGGGGAATCTCCGTGATGTTTTCCATAGCGGTTATACTGATTTACATTTCCATCAACAGTGTATAAGTATTTTTTTCTCTCTGTATCCATGCCAGAATCTATTGTTTTTTGATCTTTTAATAATGGCCATTCTGATAGGGATAAGGTGGTATCTCAGTATGGTTTTAATTTGTGTTCCCCTTGATGATTAGTGATGTTGAACATTTTTAAATGTGTTTACTAGCCATTGTGTATCTTATTTTAAAAAATTTCTGTTTATATCTTTGTTCACTTTTTAATGGTGATATTTGTTTATTTCTTGCTGATTTGAGTTATTTGTAGATTCTGGTTATTAACACTTTGTTAGATGTGTAATTTTTTGAATATTTTTGCCCATTCTGTAGTGTGTGTATTTACTCTGTCAATAATTTTCTTAGTTACACAGAAACTTTTTAATGTGATTAAATCCTATTCATTTAATTTGGTTATTGCTGCATTTGCTTTTGGGGTCTTAGCCATAAATTCTTTGTGTAGGCTGATGTCTAGAAGAGTTTTTCCTTTGGTTTCTTCCCAAAATTTTACAGTATCAAGGTTTTCATTTAGGTCTTTAGTTCATCTTGAGTCAATTTTTGTATATGGGATCCTGTTTCATTTTTCTGTTTGTGGCTATACAATTTTCCCAGCATGAATTATTGAATAGATTGTCCCTTCCCCAGTGTATGTTTTGTCTCTTTTTCAAAAATCAGTAGGTCAGACCTATTTGATTTTATTTCTGGGTCCTCTGTTCTGTTCCATTAGTCTATGTCTCTACCTTTATACCAATAACACGCTATTTTAGTTACTACAGCTATGTAGTATAATTTGAAGTTGGATAATGTGATGCTTCCAGATTTGTTCTTTTTGCTTAATGTTTCATTGGTTATTTGAGGACTTTTTTAGTTTCATATGAAGTTTAAGATTATTTTTCAATATCTTTTATATTTTTATATTTTTATTTTTTATTTTTTTCCAAATATTTATTGTTATAAAAAGATGTACATGGGTCATTGAGTACAAAAATAATTTCCCAACTGAGCGTATAATTCTAGTTTTATGAATATACACTGTATCTTCTATATTACATCTATACATATACTGAATATCTATGAAAAATGACATTGGTATTTTGATGGGTATTGTATTGAATCTCTAAATCACTGGGCAGCATGGACATGTTAACAATGCTGATTCTTCCAATCCATCAGCATAGGATGTTTTCCCATTTGTTTGTATCATCTAAACTTTCTTTCATCAGTATTTTGTAGTTTCTTTGTAGAGGTCTTTCACCTGCTTGGTTAAGTACATTTCTAAGTATTTTATTTTATTTCATTTTGCAACTATTGGTTTGGGAATTTGTATTTCAAATAAGTGTGCAGATAATTCCCAGACCATTGAGGATTGAGACCATGGAGTTAGGGATGTTTGTTTTACTCAATAAGGAGACACTTACTATCATGAGAAAGGAGATTATGTGATTAGAACTTAGTTATCAGCAGAATAACCCATGGACCATGTTTAGGAGAATTTGGAGAGGAAGCTGCACCCTAGGAGGAATAATGCTAGCCTAAAACAAGGTGGATAATATGATAATAGATTAAACAACAGAAGCACAAGATATATTTTAGACTTTGTTTCCATATAATTTGATAACTTATTTAAAGATAAATTAAGAAAGCTAATATAAACAAATATCATAGAATAATGCTTAACATCAAAGGTTTGGAAGTGATAAAAATGATGTTTATTTCTTGATTCCAGCACTGGATAGCCTTGGGACCTTTAATAAGTTACATTTTTTTTGGTATTAGTTTTCTTGTCAATGACATGTTAAAAATTATTGTACTCACCCCTGAGTGTACTGTGTATTTCAGGAGAGATGAATCTGGGGTAGTATTTAGTGGGCTTACTTAGTGGGTGATGCAAATTGTTATGTTTAATATTATTTTTGAAGTTTTAGTAATTATTTTTTTCAGGTAATATGATCAATCACAACAGTCTGATTTTTATCATTGTGTAATAAAGACCACTCGGTAATGGATATGAAAGATAAATATGTTTTGGAAATCCTAAGTACAATGCATTCTGTAGCTAAATCAACATAACTGAGAGTTAGATCTTCACTCTGCTTACAATGTGATGTGGACATCGTAGGGCACATTTCTTAGTGTGCTAATGTACCTTTTATGCTAACAGAAGTATTTTGATAACATGAGCTCTCAATAGTTCAGGAGTCAACTGAAATTGTATGAAAAAAAGTCATTTATGGATGCAAGGTGTGAAATGCAGATGCATTTGAAAATGAACTTTGGAAACTACGAGTTGACAATGGAAAGTCGTTTGAAATTATCTTTTCATCAATGAGTCCTCATGTTAAGAAAATTGTCCTTTATGGTCACTGTGATTATCATAAACCCTTTTGGGTTGATCTGTGTTTATATGTTAGGATCAAATAATCACATTAGATAAGTAATGGATGTGCATTCACATATTGACCTCTTCTAAAACTATTATGTCCTCAGAATAAATTATGTGAAACAGAGAGAGCCTGCATTTTGGTAGATGCATGCTGTATGTTATGTATGTTTGGTAGATGTTATGTGGTTTACAAAACACCATCCATCATCATAGCTGATATTCCTCCCAACTTCTCTGTGTGCTACATACCTTTATATGTTCTCCCAGATAGAATCTAAGTATGATCCCAGACTCTTCATTCACACAAAAATATTTATTGCTGAGACCCTCCATATTCATCCTTTCAGTGCAGAACTTTGTTTAAATGTACAGGCTTTGGAATTACAATGCCCTGGTTTCAAATCCTAACTCTGTGAAGTAACTATTTGATCTTGGGCAAATTTCTATCTTTCTCATTTTCAGTTTCTTAATCTGAAAAAATTAAGTTAATGTTTCTTTCTTATAAGAATATTTTAATGATGAGATGATAATTTGTATAATATTTAAGCACAGCTTAGTGCACCACTAGCCTATATGGTATCTTTGTATAAATTAGAAGAAGCCCCATCTTTCTCAATATACTGCCAGTATATTATTATAAAAATAATTTCTATGATTGCCAATGAATGGTGCTACATAGAGTTGTGTACAATATCACCTGCAGAATGGTTAGCCACCTCCAAAAGCCTGGCATAAAGCAGTGTTCAATACATGGTTTTGATAATATTAATAATTTTCCATTTACAAAGCCTGAGAAAATGGGAGGAAGCTGTCATCTGGAGTTTCCGACTGGTCTATGCACAGTAAGTGAGTTTGAGGATCACCAGGTCATATTTCATATTTTCCATGGTAAACCTTGTCCTAATCAATTTTCTGCTTCTCTTTATCCAAAGTCATTCAATTATACAACATTAGTTAGCTAATGTGGTGCAAACAATTTAAAATTCTACTCACTGTACTTCAGCTTCTGAGAAATTGCGAAGTGGGTTCCCTATGCCAAACAGTAACTGGGAGCTTCCTAGGACAAGGTGTTAGCCACTTTGATGTTCCTCCTGACACTTAAGCTCAATTGGAGTCATTTCTGTGGACTTTTATCCATAATTTCTTTATCTTGAATTTTTTCCTTTAAACTGCTCCAAATTATTTTGATGATGAGAAAATGAGGTATAAATCTTAAATATATATAATCATAATTACAAATTAAATATAATTACAGATTAATTATAATTAATCATATAAGCTCAATGTAATATATAATCTCAATGGAAAATGAATTTAGCTTCCCATTTTTCAGTATTGCTAAGTAGAAACACAATTTTGGATTGTGAGATTGTGTGAAAGCTCATGCAGTATTGAAACCCAGTAAACTTTGTTTGATCTTTCTTCTACAATTTGGTTGTCTTTATTTTCTTACATTCAGAGTCAAGATAACAGAAACCATTTCTATTAAATGCTATAAAATGATTAACTGTTTAATATTATCATATCTCAGCTAACTAAAGATGTACTTTTTGCAAAATTCAAGAATAGAAACTTGTGAATATCTTAATCATTTTTGATATTACATATATTTAATTTATATTAGTACACATTTTAGAACATTATTTCCAATTTAGTTATACTCCTTAGCATAACACTAGAAAAAAGATCATTCATCTTTATGCAAATAATTCCCTTATTATATTAATGCTGAGTATTTCAAATTTACTTCCTAATGAAATAAATTTAGATTAAATAAAATGTTTAATTTATTATTTAAAATTTTACTAATAGAAGTTAAGTATGATTATCTTTAATAAATTTTATCTTAACACTTCTCAATAGTCTATGGTCAAAATAGTTGATATTGTTAATAAGTCATAATTTGACATCACAATTAGGATAGAAAATAAACTAATGTGTATTTTTAAAATGAAATATATTCATAGCAGAAAATTAAATGTATTTACTGCACATGTGAAATGTTTTCAATTTAGTTGACTAAATAATGAAATGGTTATTTTTCGCATAGCAATTTTTATGTTCCAAATAATTTACATATATCATTTAATCCTAATGACAACCTTATGAAGTAATTCTTATTATTATAGCCAACTTACATATGAGGAAACCTAGACACAAATGGTATAAGGTTTCTGCCTTTTCTAGGCAGCAAATATATGTTTATAAATATCAAAAGAAGTAATTAAAACCAATGTTATATAAAGTCACTGAAACAATGGGAATAACTTAAGCCCATTATGGAATTAGAATTAATGCAAATATATATTATAAAAGCATATAAAATGATGTTTTATATATATGTCAACATATATATGTATATAATATTATATATAGGCATGTATATATGCAACAATTATAAGTGTGTGCATATATGTGTGTGCATGTGCATGTATATGTGTATGTAGAGAGAAAAACCTTAACATTTAAATATGTTTAGTGAGTTTTCATGTTAATGTCTCGTACCTCCTTCTTAGGTAATTGCTAAGACAACTGAGCAGATATCACACAGGAAAATAGCAGAGACCTTATGTTACCCACATACTTTTCTATTATAATTCATCATAATTTTATGTCACCCATTGATCTTTAGACTCTTATATCACTTTGCTTTGAAATGGCCATTTTTTTTTTTGCAATGTAGCATCTGCATTAATTATAAAGAGATCTCAGTCTCTGTATATAGTCACTCAATCAGGGTCTCCATTGATTATATTGACTTTTCTAGTCTGGTTTCTACTAGCTACTGTGCATATTTGATAAATCCTAAGATAAGAAGAGTCTGCTCTTCAAAAATGCCTGTCACAGCTATCTGGAGCACCTCCTGTGCAGCTCGGTAGTGTTTAGAGTGATAACAGAGGTTGACCTTTGGCAGGATGATCATGTCTAAATAGAATTATCTCTATGAAATGGTATTATTCTGTGCAGAAATCATTGACACTATCACTTTATATATTATAATATCAAGTCTCCCATCCTTCTCACTGCAACAGCCCAGGATTTTGTCAAAAATTATTAATCCTACCTAGACGAAAGGATTAGAAATGTGAAATACAATTGTAAATGATAATAATTATGTTTATTGTATTATCTGTAATGTGCTTTAAACCACTTCAGTATAAGCAGCATCAATTGACTGTATGTATTAGTTCTTATCTCCATGTTGGAAAGTTAGTTAATTCTGGAAGCTCTCTAATCAACAATGTACTCTCCAGGGGTACTTTTCTGCAAGTGCTTTGATGTGTTATTTGATCTAGTAAAGATCAAATAACACAAAATAAATATGTTTAAACATAAAATAAATATGTTTATGTGATACGTATTTTTCTTTGATGAAAGAAATGATATTAACATATGTAGATTAGTTAGAAATAGTGTGCTCTGTACTCTGATATTATTAAGAATATAATAATTTGTTGAGTTTGAGCTGCCAATTCCCCCAAATGGATCTGTTAGCCTAGGACTCAGATTTGGTCCTGTGTCCTACCACCTATTAGAGTTACACAGTCCAATCTGACAGAAGTTAGCTACATGAGCTATTTAAATACAAATTCACTAAAATTAACTAAAATTAAAATGTAATATCTGTCACACTAGCTACATTTCAAGTGCTGAAAGGCTACATGCGCCCACAGCTACAGTATTGGGCAGCAAAGATACAGTACATTTCCATCTATGGGCAGCAATGTATTAGAGAATTCGTATTGCCTGATTTAACCATGAAATTAGCTGAAATTGCTGTTAAAATATTGCTGCATTTTCTGCAAGACTACTTTTCATGCAAGGTTCTTGCTGGATTTCCCATGAGCCTGAGAACTAAGATTTTGTCAAATTTCAAAGACAAGGCAATATTAACTATTGTGTATATGTGTATGTATGTGTGTATGTGCCTTCTTGCTAATTGAGGTATATTTGTAGGCAGGATTCAAGTTGAGACTTGATTTCATTTAAACATTGTACCTTATAGGAAAGTTGTGAGGATGGTGACCTATAAGAATCCTTAAATAATAACTGTATGAAGCAACTGAAATCTATCTATTGGCTATATGTCCCTTCCTAGAAAATTATCCTAAAGTTCAGCAGCTTAAAAGAACTTTTATTATCTCATTGTGTATGTGGTTCAGGAATCCAGGTGTGACTTATCTGAATTCTTTAAATTAAGGTATCTTTCAAGCTTACAGTCAAAGTGTTGATTGGAAGTATCTCAAGGCTTGACTAGTGGAGGATCCGCTTCCAAGCTTACTCAACTGGCTGTTGTGAGATCTTAGGCCCTTGCTGGTTGTTGGGCAGATACATCTCACAACACCACACCTAGATTTACCAAAGTGAGAGGAAGTAAATGAGAAAGGACAAGCAATGATTTTGTAACATAATTCTTGAGTGACATTTTACCACTGTGGCAGTATTTTACTTGTTAGAAGTGAGTCTAACAAATAAAACAAATGCCAGGCATAACTCACACTCAACAGAAGGGGATCACACAAGGGCATGGATACAAGGAGGAGGGGATCACTGAAAGTCATTTAAGAGGCTGTCTGCTTTATCTGCCAAAAATAATACACAATTGTGAAGTTTAAATCGACTCATGTCAGTTTACAACAAATAAAAATAATAGTCTGCATTATAAAGTCTTACTATGAGCTAGAGACTGTACTGAGCACTTTATTTGCATTATCACATTCAATCCTTACAACAAAATTGCAAAGTAGAGAATATTCCCATTCTTCTGAATGGGAAAAGATAAGATGCAAAAATATGCATATGCGCACACATACAATTGTGATTATTATATAAATATAACTTTATTTAATGATTTCATATAACATTCTAAAAGCTTTTTCCTCATGGTTCTCTTTACTGTTTATAGTAATTATAATTTAATAGATGTGTAGTGTCATTTGTATTAATGCATGATTTCAGTTCTACATAATTCAATTTTTTCATAATTTTTACATAGCCAATGATGCACTAGTGAACATTTTTCTGCATGAAACTCTCTGCTTCTGTTGAGCTATAACAGTTGAATAAATTCATTGGGGACAAATTAATAAGTAATTAAAACTATTGCTATATATTACCCTTTTTTCAAAAAGTCTATACCACTTTAAATGCAAAAAGTATAATTGTGCTCTAATTTTACTGTATCTTGGTAGCAATGAGCATTATTACAGTTGTACTTTTTTCCAATGTGTTAGTGTAAAAATAATGTCTCAATATACCTTTATCTTTGATCTTAAATATACATTTACACATGTTATTGTCACTTTCAAAGATGAGCATTTTCATTTTTGTATATTTACCTGTCTTTCTTATGTTAACTTACCATTTTGCATTCATTTGACTTTTCAAATTTTAGCACCAAATGTGGGAGATTATAGTTAGTCATTTGTGGTAATTATGAACTGATTATAAGAGTTAAAAAACAAAAAGGATTCTCATGGTATTTCCATTTGCTGCATTGTTACATTCATTTGAATGAATGATGCATAATGATATAATGTCAGATATTTGAAAGGTATCTGGGAATGTTGAAAGAAAAATTCCCAAAGCATGTTCAGTGTTTGATTCAAGAAGTGCTTTTGATAAAGCTGTTTTATGGACAAGGCTTAAAATATTTAAAAGGTGAAATAAAATTGAAAGGATAAAGTTTAAAAACTAGTGTTTAAAAAACAAAGGCAAAGAACAAAGCAGTTTCATTTCATACCAATACTAATTTTGAGAGACAGACTGTAATCCTTATGAGTACATAATGCAAATGATATAAACAGTGGCTTTACAATGTAATTGATTGCAATGTTTGAAGGAAAACATAAATCAAAAGAATGGCAAAATAATGATGAGATATTGAAAGAGATTCAGAGAGAGAGATATTTTAGCATAGGAATGATGAACACATATTCTGATTTGTTAAAGAAACATAAATAACATACCTGAGTTTGAAACTAGAAGTTAACTCGTTCACATTATACTTTTATTTTGTCATAATGCTTCTTTCTCACTTGTAATACAAAGTTACAAGTAAGAGCTAAAGGAATGAATATTCTGAATGAGTAGAACATCTTCCCTAAGGTTTCATTTCCTTTTCTGCCTCAGAAAGCACCCCTTCACAAGTTTGATTCCCCAATTAAGGCTAACTCACCCTCCTTAGAAAAGTGAAATAGATAAACCTCAGCTAATTTTGCTGTCAATCTAATGTGACTAAGTATCTTTCTGTGTTCTCTAAATATGTCAACCATCAACTCTTATGAGTTTTCGTATAGGTTGGGAAGACAGCTCTTCATATGAATAAATGTATATTCTGAAAGTTCTGGATTGATTTTGGTAGCAGAGCACAGAGTGGTGAGGTGGGATCTTAATTGTTGAGCTATTCACTGCAGATTTTCAGTGGACTAAAGTCAGACAGACACAAGTATGAATCCTAACTCCACCATCTTCAGATTCTTTTCCCCAATGTATATTTTTGTCTGCTTTGTCAAAGATTAGATGACAATATGAGGATGGTTTTATATCTCGGTTCTCAGCCGTGTTCCAAAGGTCT
The DNA here is from genome assembly GCA_963574885.1 of Lepilemur ruficaudatus. Taxonomy (NCBI): domain Eukaryota; kingdom Metazoa; phylum Chordata; class Mammalia; order Primates; family Lepilemuridae; genus Lepilemur; species Lepilemur ruficaudatus. The sequence goes on along the minus strand of CAUYRT010046643.1, from coordinate 53,960 downwards.
ATATCTCTGTTCTTGTGCCAGTATCATGTTGTTTTATTTACAATAGCCTTATAGTAAAGCTTGAAGTCTGGTAGACTGATGCCTCCCAATATGGTCTTTTTGCTTAAGATTGCTTTGGCTATATGAGGCCTTCTCTGGTTCCATATGAAGCATAGAATTATTTTTTTCTAGATCTGTAAAGAATGATGGGCAAGGCAAAGGCATTATATGTAACCAAAATGTTTGTACCCCACAATATTCTGAAATTAAAAAAGAAAATCACTTTAGACTAGCCTACCACAGTATACACTCCATACTGTTTGCTGCCACTTCTTGAACAAAAGGGAAGCATTGGCTTACTTCTGGGAAATTAGGTAAATACTAGACTATTTTATTAGACACCCTGAATGTAAGACTAAAGACAGTGTCTGCCTTAAACCCAGCCATACTGCATTCAAACAGTACAGGAGAACCCATTCAGGACTCTGTACAAATAATTGAGGAAGTCTATTCTAGCAAGCCTGACTCAGCTGATCAGCCTTTGGAAGATTCAGGCCTGGAAATGTTTCCTGACGGGAGCATCTTCATGGACTACATTCTCTTAAAAAGACAATATGCAGTGGTGACTAATTAAAAAATCTGAGAAGCTGAGGCTCTACCACCAGGCACTTCTACCCAAAAGGCAGAACTTATTGCCTTCATATAGACCTTACACCTTGGGGCAAAGAAAAAGGTAATTATTTTTACTGATTCTAAATATGCCTTTTAGGTGGTGCATGCAAATGGGGTCCTCTGGAAGGAGAGAGGTGTACTAACCTCAGTGGAAAAGAAAATTAAAATGAAAGAGAGATATTGGACTTGTTAGACACCATTATGCAGCCAAATGAAGTGGCCATAGTACGCTGTCCAGCACACCAAAAGCCTGATAGCTATATTGCTATGGACAATATTCTAGCTGATCAGGCAGCAATGCAGGTGGATGGGATGAATAGCGTGAAGCAAAGGCTCTGGCACTTATTCCAAGTACAAATCTGACCTTATTTAAACCCCAGTGCCTAGAAATAGATCTAGAAAGAGCAAAAGAATGGGGATTTCATACTGACACTCAGGACTTAGATGGAGAACAATAGACGATTAAAGAAGGATAGACTTACAGTGAACAAGGAATAGTGCTAGTTCTTGAACATTTAATGGAAAGAATTATTGTCTATTTACCCCAGAAAATGCATTATGGAAGAGATGTAACCTGTCATTGTTTACAAAGCTTATTGTTAAGCCACAGATGAAAACGACTATCTGAAAAGATGTCTAAAATTGTTTTATTTGTACTAAAAATAATGTAAAGACAGGACTACGGTGTTCAAAGCGGTCCAAACCTCAGAAATGGAGCCAGGAGAAGCTTGGCAAATAGATTTCATGATTATGCCAAAAGATGGGGAAAACCATAGATACTTGTTAGTATTTTTAGACACCTTCACCAGATGTGTTGAGGCCTTTCCGAGTCTAATGGAAAAGACATCAGAGTTAACTAAAGCTTTATGAAAGACATCATTCCTTTCTTTGGAATGCCAATTTCAATTTAAAGTAACAATGGAGGCGATTTCATCGCCAAAGTTTCCCAGGAATTGTCTGGAGCACTTGGGATATGTTGTAAATTACATACCTCTTGGAGGACCCAGTCCACTGGAAAGACTGAAATGATGAACTATACCTTAAAAAAGATAATTGCCAAAATATGTCAAGAAACCAACTTAACATAGGATAAGGTCTTGCCAGTTGCCATGTTTGGAGTAAGAGTGGCTCCTATGAGCAAGCTCCAAATGAGCCCCTGCAAAATTGCTGTATGGAAAACCCTTCCTTAAAACTAAATATTACTGTATTCCTGAAAAGGATTATGTTATAAGAGAGTTAAATACTCTAAGAAAATATGTTCAATCTCTGGGTGCAATGTTACATATATATATTTCCAGCCATTTAATATTTCCTCCAGATACTCATTTATATTGTCTAAGACCAGGAGACTTGTTCCTTGAAACCTGGGAAAATCACCACCCTGAAAACCAACTACAGCTGAAATGGGATGGGCCCTATGAAGTTCTTTTGTTGATATGTTCGTCAATACAGTTAAAAGTGGGTGAGGCCCTGGATTCATCATTCATGGGTAAAAGTTATACCCATTTACAAGTCAGGATTCTCCTCGCCCCCTTTATAATTCCGAAATAGGTGACACCCTTCATGGGCAATAAGAAACAGAAGGACCAGAACAACTAGATGGTGGATAGCTGTGAATGACAGTGACCAACTTTTTTATCCGTGAATACACAAGTGAACCGCTAAGTGACCTTAAGTTACTTTTCAGAAAACAAACAAAGAACGAGTAAGACAGAAAGGGCTGCTGGATCTGTGGCCACATAAATGAAAAGCCATTCCTGTCTCTAAAACTAGCCTCTTCCTATTCACAGTAGGAGGCCAGAAGCACATGGCAACTGAAGGAGAGAGCTTGCCCAAGACACCAGACCAGACCTGTATTAATACAACCTAATCTTTACGTTGTTGTCATATACATGATTCCGTACTATCTAAATAATCATGTCTACTCCTTGATTTAACCTCAAGATAATTACTCAGGAATTTTGTTTTTGTTTTTTGAGTTTTGGTAAGTTTTTTTTTCTTTATTGAAGTATACTTTACATATCATGCCTTTACTCCATTTTAACTGTACAATTAAATGATTTTCAGTGAATTTACCGAGGTGTACAGTTAATCACATAAATCAGTTTTAGAGGAATTCCTTTCCTCTATTGAGACCCCTAATTCTGCTCCCCAACTACTTTTCAAGCATGTCCCACCCCTCCACAGTGCCCACCACGTTGCTCAGACGTGGGTTTACCCCCCATCCCCCAATTCCCTGGTGATAACTCCCACCATTTGAGCACCATAGTTAACACTATGGTGTTAACATCAGTCAATACCAGTTTGATGGCGAGTACAAGTGGGGCCCATTCTTCGTGTTTTGTGTCACCTCACTTCAAATAATGGGCTCAAGCTTAATCCAGGATAATACAAGAGGTGCTAACTCACTGTCATTTCTTAAAATTGAGTAATATTCCATTGTGAACATATACCAAATTTTAACAATCCACTCATGAATTGACGGCACTTGGGTTGTTTCCACAACCTAGCAATAGTGAATTGTGCTGCCATAAACATTCGGGTGCAAGAGATGAAACTTGTTTTTAGAGTTGGCTTTGCAGGCTGAAAGAAAGGGTTAACATCTGTCTGGCCCTTTTGCCTCAGGATGCCTGAGGATCTGACTCTTAGTCTTATCCTCCTTACAACACAACTCAAGGAACTGTTAGGAGTTTCCCTATACCAGATCTAAAATAAATGCAACTCCTACTGCATGCCATGCCTAGCACCTGTACCTCATTGTTGGGATTGTTTATCAAGAAATGAGTAACTAGTATGGATGACACGCAGCCACACCAGAGAATGGGCATGAGTCCTGAACCCCCGTGGGGGCTGCACAGCTAGCTAGCTATGAAAGCTGACGGTACTGCAGGACTGACGGTGCTATGGTTTGAATATCCTCTCCAGAACTCATGTTGAAATTTAATTGCCATTGTGATGGTATTAAGAGGTGGAACCTTCAAGAGGTGACTAGGTTGTGAGAGCTCTGCCTTCATGAATGGATTAATGTCGTTATTGTGGGAGTGGGTTAGATAGTGCAAAAGTGGTTAGATATTTTGGGAGTTCTGCCCCCCTTTTCTTCGTGTTTTCTGAGCTCTCACCTTCTCTCCCCATGCCTTCTGCCATGTGCTAATGCAGCAAGAAGACCCTTACCAGATGCAGCGCCTTGATCTTTGACTTCCTAGCTATCAGAACTGTGAACCAAATTAACTTCTATTCTTTGTAACTTATGCAGTCTATGGTGTTACATTATAGCAGCAGAAAATGGATTGAGACATCTGGCTTCCTTGAGCTGAGAGGGTCTGTGTCTCAGCCAGCTTCATCTGTTGCCATGACCATGCGTGTTCCAAGGGAGCTGGACATTGGGAGCTGTGCCTAGGAGTCGTGAAACCTCTACTGTTATTTTGCATACTGTGCTGTTACTTGTTATGATGCTTTCTTAAAGTAACTTTGGAATTGGGTAAAGTCTCATGAGTTTGGAGTTTTATGTCTCATGAGTTTGATTATTAATCTGAACCCAAGTTGAGCAGACTGGGTGTTACAAAGGCAAATTTTCATAGCAAGAAATTATCCACTATATTCTGCCTTAATCCTTCTATCCCCAACTGCCAAGCTGAAAGTGTCTACAAAAAGAAAAAACCTACTTAATAAACGGGTAGGTGGATTCTCACTATGACTTGACATTAACGTTCCTCCCAGCATTAGCTCAGCAACTTCAAACACCAAATTGTCAATTGTTTCAATAATTTTCTAAGATGGTAGAAAGTATAATCAAAAAAGAGGTATGTATAAAAACCCCAAAAGGTGAAAATCCTAGGATAAAATGGCATGCAATCAGTGGACACTGATTCAGCTTCTCAGTCTCCCACTAAAATGTCTATGGAACATTAACAAGAGACAAAATCTCACATTCTATCATGTTAGAAACTAAAATTGACAGATATTCTATTACTAAAACCTAAAAGGAATTTACCCATTTCCACAAACCAAATAGAAGGAGATGGAGAAAAAAAAATTTTTTTAGCCTAACTGATCTTTGCCTCCTGAAATAGAATAGGCCAGCGAAGCTGAAAGAAGGTAACGTGTCCTGTAGTTCTCCACTGACCCCTGCTGAATTGGTCCAGGATTTAGAACAATTGGGGGAAAGTGGACAGCAGAAGGAGTACTTTTGGAGGTATATTATTTTCCCTTACTCCCACTTTCTACATCAATTCATAAACACCCTGGCAGGAAATGGGATTGTTGGTAGACCATTGCATCTGGGGAGATTTGGTCCCCACAAATAGAGCACTGTAGTTGAGTACAGTACTTAAGAGTTAGACAAAAAAAAAAACAACAAAGAGTCAGACAGACTGGCCACTTGCCAGCTGGGTGACTCTGAGGAGGTTCATTAACCTTTCTTTACTCAACTTCCTCATCTGGGGTTGCTGTTAGTATTAAGTGAGATAGTAAGTATAGAGCACAAAGCACAGTTCTTGGTACAATGCTTTGTTCAATAAGTGGCTGACATTATTTTTATTATGACATAGAAGGGCAGAAAATGGGAAAGTTCCAACAGTTGTGGCAGTGTGTGTGTGTGTGTGTGTGTGTGTGTTGTAGATTACAGCTTTGTCTTGTGCCCTCTCTGTGTTCAGTGTGTCAGAGAACATAGCTGGGAAGGGAGAGTGGGTTCTCCTGCTCTCGTGTGTTGCAGGTCACACGAGGTGAATGTCTGTCGGATATTGAGGCATGGTCAGGAGCTCTTCACATCAGCCGGATCTCCAGCTGCACATCAGTGAGGGGCCCACACCAACGCCCAAATGGATGGGATTGGTAAAAGACAAAAACTAACACTACAACAAAAAACTGACACGGGTTATGGGTCTATGAAAAAAAATAGTGCAAGAAGAAAATGGTTTGGAATCCTAAATAATATGCAAGAAGACATGGCCTCTAAGAAACAACAGCAAGCTACCAGCTTAATCAGTCATCTTAGTCACCTTAATCACCAATGAGTTTGGTACCTTGATTACCCTATTCCTCTCTACCTGGCATTCTACCATCATTTTGGTGCCTTCTGCCTCCTCATGGATGACCCATCTGTTGTGGGCTGAATTATGTCCCTTCTTTCTCCTGTATTCACATGTTGAAGTCCTAACCTCTGATGCCTCAGACTATGTTTGAGGAAAGGGCCTTCAAAAAGATAATTAGGTTATGTGAGGTCATTGGAATTTGACCCTAATGCAATATGACTGGTGAGTGTCCTTGTAAGAGGAGATGAGTTCACAGACACACACAGAGGAAAGGACATGTGAAGGCACAGGAAGAATACAGCCACCTACAAGCCAAGGGGAGAGGCCTCAGAAGAAACCAACCCTGCTGACACCTTGATCTCTGGAGTCCTAGCTTCCCACAAGAGGAATCAAATTTCTGTTGTTCAAGCCACCCCATCTGTGGCACGGTGGGAGCCCTAGCAAACTCACACACCATCCAGTTGTCTGGCCTCTCAGTTTCTCATCTCCAGGGACCTTCACTTTTGTTCCTCTTCAGCCCTTCCTCCCAGCGCAGCACCCTGATGTTGTCATAATCGAGAACCGTCACAACTGAGAACTGCTAACTTCTGAAATATTACATTCAAATCTGTACTGTTGACTAATCTCTGCCCATAGTTACGCTGCTGTGTGACCTTCACGTTAGGCTACTCCCATCCTGTCTGCTCTTTGATCTCACCCATATCCCCAGATAAACCCCACTTCCTCCCTTCTAATTCCCCAGGCTTCTTCCTCCTCGAGTGAGTCGTTATGGTTTATCACTTCATCCTCTTTCTTGTCAATATCTTCAAACTTCTGTTTCCTTCTATCGCAACGGCCGTGCAAGAGCCAAACCCCGCTGTCTGTCTTCCCCGCACTCACACAGCACTTCTGAGCACTGCCGAAGGAAACCACACAGCCGTGTCACGTGTGCCCAACCACAGGAAAGTCATTTAGGGCCCCAGCGCTGTCCCACCATCGCCCCCTTCTCTACAACTATCATTTCAAACTTCCTCTATTCTCTTCTTCAAAATGTGGATCTCACCACGTCCACCCTCACTACCTATGGTGATGGCACTTCCTATTTTAAAGGGAAAATTGAGGTCACCAGAGAGAAATTCCCCCAAATTCTGTCAACAAATCTGTAAACCTATCTGTATTCTTACCACTCTTTCATTGTCACCTCCTCTTGCCCGGGAAGATGTGCTCCTATTCCTGAGCTTAGTTCCTGAATGACCACTGGAAATCCCATTCCTCATGGTTCTTCCGAGGCCTCATGCTTTTCATAGTTCTTTCGTTCTCGCTCATGTTTAACTTTCTGTCTGCCTTCTCTCTTCTTTTTTGTTCCTTCTGCTCACCATTTAAATAGTTTCAAAATATCCCAATAGCCCCTGCTATTTCTGGGAGTGTGCCTCTGCCTCAGCATGCTAGGGCAAAGGGGACAAAAAGTTGGGATGAGCCCCACTGATTATACAAAGTTTTCGGGAACAAAAAGTGGTGATGTGACCTGCAGTGACCCAGCTATTAATATTTTATTTATTTATTTATTTATTTCGAGGCAGGGTCTCGTGCTATTGCCCACGCTTGAGTGCAGTGGTGTCATCATAGCTCACAGCAACCTCAAACTCCTGGGCTCAAGCGATCCTCCTGCCTCAGCCTCCCAAGTAGCTGGGACTACAGGCACCATCACACCTGGCTAATTTTTTCTATTTTTGGTAGAGACGGGGTCCTGCTCTTGCTCAGAGCTGTTCTCAAGCTCCTGACATCAAGTGATCCTCCCGCCTCGGCCTTCCAGAGTGCTAGAATTTCAGATGTGAGCCAACGCGTCTGGCCCCCAGCTATTAATATTTATATTGAGCTGAATTTTCATTCACGAGTGAAATAAATGACAATTTTTTTTCATGTGTTGGGAGGCTCTGAAAATACACCACTCATAATAATAATAAAAATAATGGCCGGGCACAGTGGCTCACGCCTGTAATCCTAGCACTCTGGGAGGCTGAGGCGGGCGGATCGCTCAAGGTCAGGAGTTCGAAACCAGCCTGAGAAAGAGCGAGACCTCGTCTCTACTTAAAAAATAGAAAGAAATTAGTTGGCCAACTAAAAATATATAGAAAAAATTAGCCGGGCATGGTGGTGCATGCCTGTAGTCCCAGCTACTCAGGAGGCTGAGGCAGTAGGATCGCCTGAGCCCAGGAGTTTGAGGTTGCTGTGAGCTAGCTGACGCCATGGCACTCACTCTAGCTCAGGCAGCAGAGTGAGACTCTGTCTCAAAAAAAAAAAAAAATGATAACAAACGATGATAATGATGATGACAACGATGTAATTAGCAAATACAACATTTACTCTGTGTCAGGCATTGTTCTAAGTGTCTTCCCTATTTTAACTCTACTACCCAACAAAGCTCTGAGGAAGTCACTATTTTTATCTTTACTGGGCAGCTCAGAAAACAAACTATGTGTAACAACAAGAGCAAAAGCAAATATTGACATGGCACTTAGTGCTAAGAGGATTTTACGTTATTAACTGATTTATTCCTCACATCAGCCTTAAGAGGTCGGTACTATGACTTTGTCTGCTTTGCAAAATGTGATTTCCAAGGTCACCCAGTTGGTAAGTGGTGGAGCCAGGACTGGAACTCAAGCAGTTTAAACACATTGCTCTACTGCTCCTCTATGTGTACTATTTTGGAAAATCTTTAAGTAATCAAAAAACAAATCAAAAGGAAAACCAGAAGAAGGAGGAAGTTGTGAAATAAAAGGATCATGAGTAGTTTTATACCAGTTCCGTGGATTCCCAGCTCTGTGGCCTGAGGCAGGTTGCTTAAATTTCGTGTGTCTCAGTTTTCTCGTTTACAAGAGGGGAAATAATAAGATTATTTATCTCATTGGCTGCTATCAGGATAAAATATGATAATGCATGTAAAGACCAGGAAAAGACCTTAATGAACAAGGGAAAAACATTTTATAGAATTAGAAAGGAAAAACGGTCATATTTACAGTTGTGGTAACCTAGAAATCATTACTACCTTTGTAAACATGAAGATACTCTGAGTCATTTGTGTGTGTTTACTGTGCCTCCCATATGAACCAGTAAGGAGAGGCTGGGTTATATTGTGATAACAAATAACCCCCAGTGTTAGTAGCTTAAAACAACAAAGGTTTGTTTCTTGCTCACATAGATTTATTTCCTCCTCCAGGACCCAGTTGACAGAGCATCTGCTATGGATGCTTGCTGGTCTTCGTGGCAGAGGGAAAGAGAGCTCTATAGGGTCTCATATTGGCCTAAAATAAGGAAATGTTCTGGCCTGGAAGTGTCATACATCACCTCTTCTCACAACACCCACGGCCCCACCCCACAAGGGAGCCAGGAAATAAAATCCTACAATGGGCCAGAAGGGGAAGAACCAAAAGTACTTGGTGAGTGTTACTAATGACTGGCATGCCATTGCTATTTGCATGAAATGGTAATGAACCCTTAAAATCAATCCAGCATTAACCAAGAAGGCGGGGGGACTGATTGGTGTGACTGTTGGTCTCAGTCTGTCTCAGCCTGAGTCTCCCTCATTCACCCTGCCCAATCAACTACTAAAGCTTGTTATTTCTTCATCAGAATTTACTCCTTATGCTTACTCTAGTCATAATTTTGTGTTTGCTCTTAAAATGCAAATAAACATTAAGTGTAGTATAATTTTAGTGTGTTTGTCTGATGGTTTTGGGGAGCTGGTTGATGTGGGGCTCTCGAGGATGGAAAAGTTGGTTTTGAAAGAATCTTCTAGAATCTTCTCCCATGAATGAGAGAAAGAATGTCTGAAAATAAGTTATCTCTTTAATACGTTTCACAGGGTAGGTCCTGACCATGGGTGTGGGATTTATAGGGATATGCACAATGCTGTTGCAAGCCCTGGAGGAGGTATACAATCTATTCTTGTCCATTTTAGGAAACAGGCCTCAGAAGTCCTAGGTTTGGGATGATTCCAGCACAAAATGATGAGGTGCATGCTGGACTATAGATTCTCTGGTGCCCAATACAAATAAAATTTCTCTTTTGATAGATGTACAGGAACTAAACATCTGTCCCGACCCGCGGGTACAACCCGCGGGTACATTATTCGCAGAACCTGGAGGAGGGAGCGGGAGTTGGATGGGACAAGAGACACAAGAGATGGAGACAAGACAGTATTCTGATCAAGTCTCGTTTATTGAGCATGAGGTTACAGCTTTTATAGACAAGTAAGAGGGGAATGCCCAGTCACAATGCAAAGTAGGTGAAAAAAGGACTGACCAATCAGGAAGCATTTGGGGAGTTACAGCTTGCAGTTCTCAATTAGGTCCGGTATGTAAATGAGGCATCCAAAAGCATCCAATCAAGGGATAGCAAATGCAAAGCCATGTCATTAGCTGCAAAGCAAAACTTATCATTTCTGGGAAACAGAAACTTAACTTCAACTATGCGGGGGAGGGTAAAGCTCAGGCATAGGAAATCAAGGCTATGGCCGGGCCTCTTGGCTCCGGACATACATACATACATATTTTTTTCAAATTGGTTTGGTCTAAAGGTTCTTCTTCATGGTAGAAAAACTTTGAAGACTTGTTTCACTACAGTAGTTCAGGATTTCAACATTATTTCATCTAAATGCAGAGTGGGTAGGAGGGACCATAATTTCTTAAGCCACTAACTGTGGGACTTAAAGAAACAGATGTCTTATCAGTGACAAAACCATCTTTCTCGAATCTCTCATGGTATACCTTTAACCCTGGTCTCTCCTTCTAGCATCTCTTTTCTGTGGAGAGTTGTGGGATCTGTTCCTGGAGTTAGAGCTACCTCTTATTAATACATCCATGCGTACTGTTTTTCCTCCTCCTCTCTACTGCCTGGCTTGCCTAGGAACCAAAGCAGGAGCAGAAAGAGAAAGTAATCACTTTGCATTTATTTAATCAACAGGCATGATGTTTGGAGAAATAAATTTCCTACCCTCAAAGTCAAAGGCTTCCAGCGTTCCCAAGTTTCGCTCTGGAGAAGCCCTGCCCACCTCCCCTGTGACCATCTGGGCCCGGTCTTTCTAGATTGTGCTGCTGTTGTGAACATTCACATTCAGCTGACGTTTTTTAACTGCTTATTATTTTGTACCATGTACCGGACTGAGGACTTCACAGGGATAGTTACATTTACACCTGAAAATATTAGTAGGCAGATACTGTTGTGTCCATTTTACAGACAAGGAATCCGGAAAGGGTGACTTGACCAAACAGATAGCTCCCCAGTGTGGAGTATGTATGTCTAACTCATTTGATTCCAGAGCATGGGAAGCAAATAGGTTTTTCTTGCTCTCTCAGCTACCACATTCATGAAACGAGAACAGTGAAAATATCCATCTCATACAGGGGTGAGGTTGTGAGGATTAAACAAAACAGTACCTGGTAAATACTTAGAAACAATGCTAGGTATTATGATCATCATGCTTATCATTTCTTTTATGTCACATGATTTCTGGAGGAAGAGGGTTCTTCATGGCCAGCTGCTATGAGACGTGACCTCGAACAGCCGCACTGCTCTTAAAATACTTAACTTTGTCTACTTAATTTAAGAATATGACCCCAAAGCAGCCCTAGGTTTGATTAGGTTTACCAATGTTTCCCTTCACTTATGTATTTTAACAGAAAATGAATTGTTAACCACATTGGATATTAAGTTAACAAGCATTAGAATATATATTTTTCAACACCATGGTAAAAGAAACCCCTTTATGGAATTGCTGATTTTTTCTAGCTTAGTTTGACATCCTAACACCATGTAAGTTTCACCTATAACTTACAGGACATGCAGGACATGCAGGCTGATGTTGTCATCTGTACCCTTTTAAGCTCAACTTACACGCATTATGCAGACAGACCTCACTGTTTTGGGAACCAGCCACTGTTGAATGGCTTCTGAAAGAAATCCAGAATAAGCAAGTTATTGACTGGACTCCAGAAAAGAAGGGGGAAGAAGAGAATTTGGGCTACTTCAGGTTTTATTTTGATATGTCCCTTGAGTCTAATACGATATATTTTGTATTGCTTTGAAAATAGTTTAGGCAAGCTTTAAACTACACTGAGTCTTCCTCTGTTGCGAGTGCTGGGGCTTCATGTCTGTGAATTTTCTTTTACCATTAGCAAAGCTGCTTCAGCTTTTTGGCTTGAAACTGTGAGATCTTAGTTTAACTTAGAAGGTGCTAATGTATCGCTATCAGAAGCAAAGATACGTTTTTATAACAGCCTCTTGTAGGAAGACTGTTCCAGTACTGCCTGGCACCCGGCTGTCTCCAAGTAGCTCTCAGTGAAGAAAGCAGTGGTGTTACATCTGAAAGAAAGGGTTAGTAAAAAATGTAAACATTACCAAAAAATGAAAATAACATATGAACAGATAATCTGTTCCCCTTTCCCCTGATTCCAGACAGCGTCTGCTGCAAGCCAAAGTATGCGGTTGAAATAGTTCCACCAAACCCATTGTTTGGTCTCACAGAATTAAATGTGCCCACCCCCTTTTTTTTAAACAAAATTCAGTGATCCTGGCTTGTGTGCAGAGCCCTAAGTGAAGTTGTTCGCAAATGCATAGTGTCTCTGTTTCAAGACATTCTTCCTCCTCCCAAGCCTGAATATTCTTTACCTCATTTTTGGCTAAACGTCTGAACTCTTCCGAGAGCTCCGGAGACCTAGAATTACAGATAAATGCCTTCTAACGACGTGAAACTGCCTTGGCCAGTATCCCCACGAGCTTGTGGACATTTCTGAGGGGAGTGAGCCTGCCTTGTGCCCTCTTTGCGTCTCTGCCGCCCATACCTTTTGTTGAGTCAGCACAACCGCAAAAATGACGGTCTGTAGGAAACCTACTATGTGCTGGGTGTGTCTGCAAACATAATTCTCTGTCCTTGTGGGGCTGGTGGTGTTTCTCTCAATCACAGATGGAGACTTGGTCTTTGCATGGCTAGTGAGTGCAGGATCCTAAATCTAAACCTTGATCGCTCAAAGTCCCAAGCTGTTTTTGTTTGCTTGGTTTTATTATTTTTTTAAGTCAGTCTTCTATTTATTTTATTTTATTTCAGAGTATTATGGGGGTACCAATGTTTTATTTGCGTGAATTGCCTTTGTACGAGATTGAGTCAAAGTGGCAAGTGTGTCCCTCACCCAGATAGTGTGCAGTGTACCCGTTAGGTGTGGATTCACCCATCCGCTCCTGTTCTTGTATTTAAGTAGCCATCCCTGCCCCAGTGGCTGCAGCGACGCCTCCTGGCAAGCATCCCCCGAATTCGCTCCCTTGTGCCATTAACCTCCTGTCACCCACTTCCCTGCTTCCTTTCCCGCTCACCACCAGGACCACAGAGTAGCCGAGAGAGGGATGTCCTTTGGGGATGGCGGTGTTTGGCCATCTCATGTCTATGGAATTCAGGAAAGACCTTGTATTCAGTTTTCCTAATACAACAGCTGCTCATAAGGTATCCTTGGACACATATAAAAATAATGGAAACGGTGTGCATTTGAGATTTGCACTGAAAATGCAGCAGATGACGCTCCTGTATTCCTGCATTAGTTAAATTATTAAGAACATAGGCCCAACCCTCACTTTTTCTGTGGTTCTGGGTAACAATTTCTTACAGGCCCTGGTTGTTACCTTCTCCAAATCGTTGATTTGTAATTCACTTATTTTTTGAAAACCAGTTGTATATTCCGATCAGCCCCTTCCTGGCTGATTTGAAGGCAGCATGGGAGACAGGGTGTCTGCCGAGCCGGCTACCCCGGGATGCTTCCTCCTGCCTGTGAGCACGGCCGCCGCCAGAGAATGTTTAATACCAGGCTTAAAACAAGCCTTTCGGAGGCTTTCAGTGGTGGTTTAAAATAATTACCGTGAGGGTTTTGGTGAAAGCCTTTATCCACAAAACTATTTAAATGATATAATTGTATCCCCCCCACCTTCCTTCCTTTCGCTGGGCTGGCCTTGCCTGGCCACATGCCTCGGCCCGGCGCTGAGACGCAGACCGCCCGACTCGCCCGTTCGCCCCGCCCTCTGTTGCGTCCCAAGTGAGACTGCGTGCCTCTCGGCAGCCGTCGCCTGATGGAATCTATCATAATCCAAATCCCAAACCTCTGTTGAGGGGCCAAGTGCAATTTGCCAAGTGCTGCAGCTTCCTCTTCTTACCTGCTTCCATTTTGTGACCCTTGACCTTTTTCAGATGGCACAGCCGTTCTGGGAGATTGGACCATTTCCTCAATTACAGAGTTTTCTGTCTACCCCCACCCCGGAAAACCCGTATCTGTGTGTCAACGTAGTGTGGAATTTTATGTGGTTTTTTTTTTTTTTTTTTGGTCTCTATCCCTCCCTCCATTATCTTTAGCAATATATATTGATTAAATGCATTCGTTTGGCTGACTTCCACCAGGCTGTTGTGGAGGACCTCCTTGACCATGTGTTTTTAATGACTTCACCTTCTGTCTACCCTCACCCATTCTGGAAAAATTACCTTCCGTTGGTTTGGTTCCCTCTGCATATGCTTTTAAACGTTCTGGTCCAGCGTGGGCTAGCAGTTTAGAAACACCAAAGCTCTTTGATCAAAAACAACATCAAATAAATAAATAACGTCTTTAAAAATAAGTTTTAATTTTTATAATGTGGGGAAAAAAAATTAATTTTATAATGTGGGAGGAAAACACATACTGTCCAAGAGAGGTGGCGACCGGACTGAGGTGAATATGAAACGGGCCAGCTGTGCACAAACGCGGCCTCTCTCGGCTCCGAGGTGTGCGCTCTTTCACTGCCGCCTGCAGTAGCTGGAGGAGTCGTTGATACATGTGTTGCGTAGGAGTATGTGGAGTGTCCCGCGTTCCACGGAATCAATAACACATTGTAGGAAAATAAGCGATACTCGATGCTTTATCCATATGTTACTACGGGAGTCGTAACTCACGCTGTAAGGGCGTGCTAACGTTGTCCATGCTTGATATGGTCATAATGTGGTATTGAGAATGTTCTTGGAATGTTCCATTAATTCGTAATTTTAAAGTGTGAACATTTGGAGAATATAAACGTAGAGAAAGAATGAAACATTATTTGACCATAAATTTGTAAATACCTCATGTCTTAAATGATGATGAGGTGGGGGCCAGAAACCACCAAAACAGCTAATAAAATATGTGTTAGTTTCAGATTCTTATATATATCCTCTCATTTGACATTTTAATAACTTATAGTAGGTTTTTAAAGGTAGATCTTTAGCAAACTAAAGTAAGGAGGTTCTTTGCCCCAGTAAACATTTGTTTTTCTAATTTAGAAACAATCTGTACTTAAAAATTAACTTGGTGTTTTGCCTGAAGAACATGTTGGCAAAACAAGCCCTGTGTGTTTCCTTTATAATTAATGCTTTAGACCAGGTATATGTAGTGGTGTGGTCATCTATGCCAAAAATATACGGATAGTATAGTACCTCCGTTTGTAGCCGTCAAATTATTTTCAGTTTAAGAGTTGTATTGAGCTGAAGGCAGGAATTAAGAGAGAAAGAAAAACAGTGGTTGGTTATGTAAGTATTTGTCCTCCTGCTGTGTACAAAGAGCTCTGTGTCATAAGAGATGAAATAATGCCATCTTTCCTAGAATTGAGAAGACAGGTTTCCAGATATTGTTCATGTAACAGAAGTAGCTGGTAGAGTTGAATGTTAGTGGTCAAGAGTAGATTGAAATAAAATTACCGTGGGGAGATTTCATAAGAAAACTGAAAATTATCCCAGTGACACAGCACACCACCCGGATCCTACGTACGTTGCGCGGTGTTTGAGGGTGCACAGATCTTTCCTCGTCACATGTTGGTCCGTCCGTCAGACCTGATACCGGAGACAGGGACAGGACTTCTGTTTCTTGGCTGTCGGCGCGGAGCCAAGCTCTGGGCCGGGCACTTTGTTCGCAGGCAGAGGAGTTAGCTCATTTTGTCACCACGCTCACTCTACAAAACAGATGTTGAACCAGTCCCGTGAATGACATAAATGCACTTCAGACAAGTCAAGTGACCTGAGGAAGACACCCGGTAAGTGGCAAAGATCAGCCTGAGCCTTTCTGATACCCCGTCGTTGCCGTCTAGAGTTAGTCACACGAACAAAAGATAAATCACGTAACGAGGAGGTAGATTGGAGACTGTACGTACCCCAGCAAAGCGTTATCGCTGGGCCGTGGAGTGAGCCTGCCGGTAAGATGTCTTCCGTGTCACGTGTGGGGTGACCCTGTCCAGAGCTCTGAGCCCGCATGGCTGCCTGATCCAGAGGGCTTGGGAGTTCTTGGCGGCTTAGGCTAGTGGTCGAAAGTATTTCTCACGTAATTTGTGCCTTTCGTGAGGGAATTTTTTCCAAACATTTAATTTTTTTCCTTCCAAGGAAGGGGAAGCATGTTTGCGTAGCTTCTCTTCACCTTAGACTCTGCATCCCCCCGACGGTGAGGGAAACCTGGAGCTCTGAGCCGTGGGGCACGTTTTGGCATCTGGAACTCAGTTCTTCACGGTGCGGTGTCACTGTTTTCTTTCACTTTGGAAGTTACCAGCGTCCAGAAGCGCCACGCGTGGCATCACGGGCCAGCCCCGCTGTCCCGCAGCCCGCGGGGACCTGGCCGCAGGCTCTGTGTGACGCGCAGACCGCCGCCTTCTCTGCGCCGGTGGCGGAGCTGTTGAGCGTGCTGACGAGTTTTTAAGAGACCCGTTACGGTGGCCCGGCCTCCAGCTGGTACCTTGCTTTGAAAGAGTCGCTGTCTTGGTCCAGCAAGACTCCTGCAGGGGTTTTATGACTCCCTGCTGCATCTTGCCCTCTCTGCAGGGAGGAAGTAAAAACAGAAACCTGTGTTGCCCATGAGATACGGGCCTCGTAAACTTAGGTCCTTTCCAACAAAGGTAGGAGGTGCCACCTCCCAAAAATGGTCCGTCATGAGCCCTGACCGTATGCTCCTCCTCCTCACTGGCGGCAAAAGAATGAAGGAGAAGAACAAATCCGAGAATAGCGAGACTGTCGCAGTTCACCCAGGCTGCTCTAGCAAAAATGCCACAAACCGAGTGGCTTCAACACCCAACGTGTATTCCTGACAATTCTGGCATCCGGTGGGTTCAAGATCAAGGAGCTGGCAGATTGGCATCTCCTGAGGACCTGCTACCTGGTCCCCAGACAGTGTCTTCTCCTGTCCTCACAGGATGGAAGGGGGAGGGAGCTTTCCAGAATCGTTTTCGTAAGGGCACGAATCCTGCTCGCGAGGTCTGCACCCTCACGTGCCAGTCACCTCCGAATGCCGTCACGTCAGGGTTAGAATTTCAGCATGAATTTGGGGTGGGGGGCCCACACAAACACTCGTCCCGTAGTGGAGACACGTGGGCAAAGGTTGTGTCTGAAAGTCAAGGCGTGATGCAGAATTCTGACGTAGTGTCGTTCGGTTTCTGGGAATAGACTCTTCCTGGTGGCACGTTCATGGTTTGACCTGCGCACGTCCAGCAGGTTCCTGGGAGTGAGTATACATGGCAGGTGCTTGTTTGTATTTGGACCTAAACGCCAAAAAAATATGCTTTCGGTAAACAAATATAGGAAGGCTTTTCTCTTTTAACTTTTCGTTTGGGGCTAGCCTTGCAGACGGACGCCCTCTGGGGTACACGTGAGAGATCACGTGTCGTTCACGGTCCCCGCAAATAAGCGACCGCAGCCTCAGAGCGGAGCGTGAAAGCCGCCGCAGCCTCCCTCTGCTCTTTGATCCCCTGGCGATCAGTCTTCTACTCAAATGCTAGAGGCTTTTTTTCCCTCTCCGTGGGGATATTTCCACATGCTTGACTAGGGTGTTCCTTGGATTTGATCCTAAGAAACACTGTCTTTCCTGTAAACCTCTGAAAAAAATCAGGGAAAAAACAAAAAAGGCCAGAAGCTGAAAAGGGCCGTTTTCATGCAGGTGTCGTCTGCGACCTTACGTTTGGGGCCATCAGAAACACAGTTCTTAGGTGGCCTGATGTGCTCTGCGCACATCTGGCCTGCGGGTTCTTTAGACGGTTCCAACCAGAGTTTTGCCAAAATGAAAAGGACAACTGGCATGCTATGGTACTTTCCAGACAAATCAGGGCTTTTGATTTTTCACTATAAAACTGTGTCAGACTTCATTGTCTAGGACACCCTCTGATCTTTATCAAGGTTTTCCTCGCTATAGGCCGTGTGAAAATAATGAAAAAGATTACCATAAAGCTGCTAGTCTTTGATTTCTTAAAGACTGCTTTTGTATTATTTTATTTTCTTTTATTAGACGGTGTTCTATGAACATGTTATCTGTTTTGCCAGGCTACGTACCCTGAAGATTCATGTGAGGAATTCTGCTTGGCCTAATTATTTGCCAAGCATGTTTCTTTTTTCATTTTTTTTTCTTTTCCAAGCATGTTTCTTATAAACCAAATAAATATTGTTTATTTCTCCTTGGCCTACTGTTAGACAGCCTGGCTTGATCACTGAGTGGCTAGTCTAATGTACATCATTTTATTATATTTATTAGGCGATTTGTGTTATTTGAGGCAGAAGTAGGTACTGGATCATGACTTCCTCTTTGTTCTCTATTTCCTCTGCAATAAGTTAAGCACACTAACATTTTCTTTGTCCTAATTCAGAGTATCCAAGACTATACAAGAGTTTTACAGCCAGCAGAAAACAGTTCTCAAAGTGGTCTCAGGAGAAAACCGTTTTAACCTTCCACAAGGTATTCTGCAGTCGTTAATAATGTGGTTGTTCTTTTCTTACCTCTTCATCAAGGACCTAAGTTCCGAAGGGAAGACAGAGCTATAAAGAGATCAGGTGTTCCAAACCAGGCCCCACTGTGGAAGTATACTGTAAATGGAATACTTGGAGAACCCAAAAGACAGCAGTATTCACATCGCCTGGAGGACTCAGGGAAAGGAGGGTCGAGGGAACATTTCCTGGTTTATTTGTTCATTATTTTTGGAATAAGAAAACTATGACGTGGCATGTAGGCTTAAGGGAAAAAGGGAAATGGTGCCGGTGGGGAAAACGAAGATGGAAAGAGGAGTGAGAGGAACAGAAGAGGGAAAAGAAGACTGTTGTCCCCGGGCTCGAGAGTCGGGGTGAGGAGCTCAGGTAAGAGGAAGTTTTGAGATTAAGGGCGAAAGGGTGAGGGAATTCTAGCGGGTCCACGTTCGCCAAAGCGACGGGGCCGAATTTGGAATCTCGAGGGGAGAAGAAAAGGTCCGGCATTTAGCCTCTGGGCGAGATGGAATCCACCGGGCAGGGGTGGACGTCTCCATCAGCAGTTAACGACACCCATGCCACCGACGCAAGGAAGGAGCGTGGCGTGGAGCCCGCCCTCCGCTGAGGGGGCTTTGTCCTTTCTGTGTTTCTGAGCCGTGGTGCTGGTTGAACCGTGAGTCGCCAAGGCAGGGAGGCCTGGTAGGAGGCTCAGGGACCCAGGGCTTCCAGGCAGCATGTGGCCCATACAGAGCGGGGCTGGCTGGGTGGTCACCCAGGATGACCACCGGGGGTGCGGGGCGGTGGGGTGCGAGCGAGCCCACTTTCTCCACGGCCCTTCCCCGCCCCGGCCTGACCCCTGCCCCCAAATTGCCTTTGCCTTGGAACGTCCATGATGCTCCTTTTATTCCAGCCCACAAATAAAAATTTGCAGAATGAGGAGCTACAGACCTTTCGTTTTGTTGCATTATGTGGTCTTTTATCCTTTTTCTGATTTAGCTTCTCATTTATGTATTTTCACTTTCACAAGTCACTAAGTTTAAATGTTTAAACATTTCCCCCTTCGGTAGCCAAAAAGGAAAAACAGAACAACAGCTAATATAGTAATAAATTTATCTTTAGCTCCAGGAGATAAGCTTCGCTGCAATGTGGTCATAAAGTATGGCTTCAGGGCTTAGGGGAGAAGCAATAAACTTTCATAAATAAAAGAATTTTGAAAATATTCCCGGCAGTAAATAAGGATAAAATATAACTTGTATCTGGCAGCACGCAGCCAACAACAGAGCTACTTACAAAGGGAAACTATAAACTAAAATCAGAAATGTTTGCAGCTTTTCTGGTGGTTGTTACCTTGCACCCTAGGTGGGCTGAGGAGAAGTCACTGCGGGAAGGTTTTGGCTCCTGCAATGTTGTCTCTGTCACCTCTCCTGACACCCTTTGATTTGCTGAAGATCTGTGATAGTCACCAAGGAAACCCGGGGTGCTGATGCCACGAACAGGAGAACTTTCAGCAGATTTCAAGGTGTCGGAGAGGAGGAAGCAGGGAAAGTGTGAGACTTGGTCCCACAGGTGGGTGCCCTCCCACTGAGGGCATTCCATGGTTCTGGGGTTTACTTGGCTTTCAGTCTTGCTTTGCAGCTGAGCTTTAAAGAAATTGGAAGTCTTCCTGAGGTCCGTCTCAGGTTTCATCTAAGATTTTCAGCTCAGAAGTCACTTGGGCAAAAGCTTAAAAAAATACAGAGGCATTTTGGTGAGCAGCGCCTTTGTTTGAAAGACTGCTGAAGTAATGGATTATTTGTTCCCCAGAAAATTAGTGAGCAAGGAGAAGACTTTCTCTCCCTTCCTCAATCCAAAGTGATAATAAAGGGGAAAATGGAGCGTTGCCACGGGCTGAGATCAGAATTTATCAATGCTCTCGTTTGATAAATAACGTGTTTCCTGCACATCTGTGATTGCAGAGACGGCCCCCCAGGAACTCTAAGGGATTTTGCCAGTGTAGAGAGAGTTATGTTCGGTGGCGTGGAGTAAGCCCAGGAGGGCTGGGTAGGGTGAGCTTGGTTCTAGAAGGCAGCAGCCTGTCCCTGGAGAGGGAGATAAAGGAGTCAGGGCTGTGAGGGACAGTTAGCTGGGCTTGGACCGCGGAAAACATTCAGTGCTGTTTTCAGGAGTTTGGACTTTATTGTGTCAGCAGGGTAGGAAGCCCGGGAGAGATTTTAGACCAAGAAGAGACATGATTTGTGTTTTAAATTTGTTTTAAAAAAAAGAGAAACCTCTGTTGGCAGTAACGGTGAGATGAGAGACAGATGATGAGGGCCCCGGGGACACGGCGGAGGGATGGGTGGCGTTCCGTTTACAACTTGCTGTGCCTGGTGCTGTCTGAAGCTTGGCTGCGTTTTGCTGGATCACGCAGAGAAAGGCCGCCATCGCAATTGAATTCTCAGTTTGATGTCACTGCGCGTAGCCGTGTATTCTTGAGCGAGGAGCGTAAGCACGCTCTGCCTCATCTTTCTCATCTGAAAAATGGAGACGACTGTAGTGCCTCGGGCTCAGGGCGTAGCGAGTGTTAACTTAAATGTTGCACCTAACCGTGTAACCCTTACAACTGTGCCCGGTGTGGAGCACGTGCTCTGTATTATTTATAAATTTTTTTTTATCAGTTCATTGACTTGTTCACGTAATCTATATGAATTTTCTGTTAAGACAGTGCAGGGTAATCCACTACAGGTTGTCATTAGTAAATTTTGCTTGCCGAATTATAACTGACATTTTTCTTTTTTTTTTTTCTTAAGTCCTCTTGGGCCAAAAATTTCCAACAGGAAATGGGAGAGTGAGATCTGTAAGTTAAAACAGCTCCTCCCCCCACCCCATGTAAAGTGTGAGCAGAAAATGTTGCAAAGATGCTGCTGCATGGTGGTCCCTTGTGTCACTGTGTAATGAGGACCAGGGGGGCTGTGAAGAGAAGCCCCACTGTTGGGGAAGCCGGGCACTCTGATTTTACAGTACAGCATGGTTCCATGATTTTGGTAGACAGATTCTGATATTCTAGAATGTAATGTGAACCACGTTTTAATACAAATGCAGGAACACCTTCAAAAATCCCCACTATAAAATTTTAATTACCTGTGCCTTTGCTTTCCTCTTGGTGAAATAACTGTGAAATCACTATACCACATCCTTAAATTGGAACAATAGTTATATCTCCCGTGAATACAGTAAAAATCGTTGTATAAGCATATTATATTTTTATTGTAGGTATATTCTACTATATAAATGTATATTTGTATTTATTATATAATAACTGCAGCCTTAGCACTCAGAACAAAAATCTAATAGGGAAATCGTTCCTTATATTTCCTTGTGCAGGCCAGTGTTGTGTTTCTTCACCTTGTTAGGGCTCTTGGGAAATAGCAAGTTGGTTCCATTAGGTTATGGGAAGAATCTGTAGGATTTGGGGGGAAAACTAAATATCTTGAATCTCTTTCCCTTTGAAGAGCTGGGAAAGCCATTCTGGGCGGAGGGAGACGCACACATCCCTTCTGCATACTTGGGGTGGACAAAGCTTTCCTTGCCACTAAAGGTTTTTATTATGCCAACGTGAACTCTTCATTGATGGAAAGCGTTCTTTTATTTGATCCATCAAGATTACCAAGCCACATGTCACCATCCCCAGCTAAAATAGAGCGTCATGAAACCATGATTAAAGTCACAGAAGCCAATTCATGAAGTGGCAAGAGATTACAGATTCTGCATTTCCTCCTCTCAATGACTGGGAATTAGATTTCAGTAGCGTTGAGCACTTTTGAAAGAATGCCCATAAATTATTTAAATTACAGTCACGGGTCACTGAAGACTGGAATCTGTTCTGAGAAATTCAGGGTTAGGTGCGATTTCACGATTGTGCGAATGTCCTGATTGTGGAAGTTTACTTTGCACAAACCTGGCGGTGCAGCCTGCTGCTGACCTGCGCTACGTGGGGCAGCCTCCCGCGCCCGGGCCCCAGCCCTGCGCAGCGTGTCACTGTACTGAACGCTGTAGGCAACTGTGATTCAGCAGTAAGTACTCGCGTATCTCAGCATATGTAAGCACAGAAAGGCACAGTAAGAATGTGGTATTAGTATCTTACGGGACCACCATAGTACATGCAGTCTGTTGACCAAAATGTTGTTCTGAAGCACCTAACTGTATATTCCCCAACTTTTCCCCTTGATTCACGATGAAGCAATTTCGACTACTTTATAAATGAGAACAATATTCTTTTAACAAGATAATTGACTGAAAATACATATATATATATTTTTTTTTTTTTTTTTTTTTTGAGACAGAGTCTCACTGTGTTGCCCGGGGTAGAGTGAGTGCCGTGGCATCAGACTAGCTCACAGCAGCCTCAAACTCCTGGGCTCAAATGATCCTTCTGCCTCAGCCTTCCAAGGAGCTGGGACTATAGGCATGCGCCACCATGCCCAGCTAATTTTTTTCTCTATATATTTTTAGTTGGCCAATTCATTTCTTTCTATTTTTAGTAGAGACGGGGGTCTCACTCTTGCTCAGGCTGGTTTCGAACTCCTGACCTTGAGCGATCCGCTTGCCTCGGCCTCCCAGAGTGCTAGGATTACAGGCGTGAGCCACCGCGCCCGACGACTGAAAATATTTTTGCAGTGTTGTGATCGTGTGGTTAGAGTTGTGAGCACCGCCTGCAGAGCTCCCTGAGGCACAGGTGACTTGTGGCCAAATCCCACCTCTGCCCGAGAGAGACCCGCGACTTCAGTGGAGTCCCTTGCTTTTCCTGATAACTTTTGTCCAGCCTCCCGAGGGGCTTCCGTGAGAGTCAAATGAGATCTGTAAAAGCAATCTGAAGCATAAAAAACACTAACAATAACTAAATGCAGTTGCAAACGTCCTTACGGCCTCGTAGCAGAGCAAGTGGGAGCACCTGCCAATGGCTTTTTGTTTGTTTGATGTTCCAGGCGACAAGGGAAACACTCAGCCGTCACTGCACAACCCTGGGTGATGCTCTTCGGAAAGAGAATGATTTTGCTCTTATAATTGACGGGAAAACCCTCAAGTATGCCTTGACCTTCGGAGTGCGACAGTATTTCCTGGACTTGGCTTTGTCGTGCAAAGCCGTCATTTGCTGCAGGTAAATTCTCCTTGATAACGTCAGAGTTCCATAAAGAGTGACTTCATCCTGAATTCTTGACTTTTAAAGTTCCATAAAGATATCCTGTCCAGAATTCGTAAATGTTGGGTTACTTGTTCGTTCATTCACTCAGGACTCAAGGTTTACAAACTGCGATGGGATTTGTCAGCAGAGTTTTGGAAAGTGAGTCCCAACAGTCGTTAAGAAGTGCTGCTCCTGATTTGAATTGATGGGCTTCTTGCCGTTATCTGTGTCTTAAATTGATCATTTACCTGCATTTCCACCTGGGGTTATTTCTGTAAGGGTTCAGTTTTCTACACTTAAATCTCTGATCCCGCTTCTAGGACTTAATTTTGGGGAATGCCACGATGGAAGCTGTAAACGGAATTATTTTCCCAAGAGCTGGGCGTTTTTCTGAGGTTTATTTATTGACTGTGCAGACCCTTGCCCTCTAATTTGTAATCTTGCCTATGTCCTGAATTAAAATCTGTTGTAAGTTATCAAGACCTAATTCATAGAGTTGCATTTTTGTAAACTGTGTGGCTCCAGTCCTTCCTGAGTTTTCTGTCAGAGAATCTTCCCTATTTCTTTGTCTAACTTGTTTAAAATCTGTCTTCCTAAGACCCAAAGCAGGTTCATGAATATGATGACTCTCTGGTCCCCTCCCTTCTGGTCACCATGAAGCCAAAGGATTTTCCTCTCTGTCATCCGCTTGTTGAATCTTACCCACCGGTCACACTGGGTTTCTCAAATTGATTTCTCTTCCTGGGAGGCAGAATGTTAACAAGGCTGGTGAAGAATTTCTCAGAATCTGTGCTTTTGACTTGGTCTTGAAAACTGTTCTATTTGCTTTTATCATTGTCTTTAAAAATATATTTACTAATAACGGAAGGTTATGCTTTTTAAGCATTTTTTGGGGTCTGGACTTATTCACTTCAATATCTTGTGTATAATATTGTCTCTGACCTTATAGATAGTTCCTAAATTTCAATTGAAATATACTTTCTGAAATTTAATTTAAACCATACTTAATAAATATCCTTCATAAGCATCATTTCAACCTATAAAATTATATCATAATCAGAGAATGAAGTTGCTTATTATTCCCAGGAGTCTAATTATTCTAGTCATGTAATTTCTTTTTCTTCTGTGGCATGTATTAATATATACTATTACTATAAAGCTCTTGAACAATACATTGTACAGATGTTTAGTATTAGTGATGATCAGACTCTTTGCTTAATCATGAAGAAAGAGTTGGAAATTATTTTGACTCTTTGTTTTTACTTTGGCATTCTTACGCTTTTTAAAATCTGCTTTTGCAGTGACTTTTCTTGGTTCCTT
Source organism: Lepilemur ruficaudatus (assembly GCA_963574885.1). NCBI lineage: Eukaryota > Metazoa > Chordata > Mammalia > Primates > Lepilemuridae > Lepilemur > Lepilemur ruficaudatus. The sequence goes on along the minus strand of CAUYRT010046643.1, from coordinate 29,077 downwards.
GCTAATGTCTTGACTGAGTCTGACTAATATTCAGCTCTGACACTCTTCCATCAGGATGATTTTGTGCCAGATTTGGTCATGTAGTCATTTTCACTCACGGGACCGTTAGGATCCATGGAAGATTGCTCAGAAGCACGTGAGTGTTGGGACTGTGGGCTCCTCTCTGGAAACAGGACACAGAGCAGAATCCGGAGCTGCTGAGATAGAAACGGCTGGTTCACTGGGGTCAGCATCTGTCGTGTGCCGCACAGGGAAAGGCGAACAGGACTGGTACCCGCTCTCCTCCACGCATCTTTCTGCGCCTTCTAGGTCAAGTCGCAGTTTGGTTTGGAAGATGTGGGAGGCCGATGCTCATTCTCCGAGCATCGCTTCACCCAGCACCTCCCACCCTTCCAACCGAACCACAAAATTAAACAAAAGCAGAGGGAGAGAAAAACTAGAAAGCACAGTCAAGGGAGGGAAAAAAATATGTTCTGTGCTAGTGAAAATCCCTCCCGAAACCCTCGTTCTGGATGCTCACAAGGCACCCGGAGCCCTGGGCTCCCGGAGGCCCGGGAGGGAACCCCTGCGCCCTCCCGTGCACAGGCGACACTGGGCTCACAGAGACGCGTGTGGCCCCCTCCCCCGGTTCTGTTTCGTGCATGTTCCAGGACCCTGAAGGTCCCTGTGCAGACACAGAGTTTTATTTAGAGTTTTGAGGGGTTTTTTTCCTTAAGTAAAATGTCTTTGCTCAGCCTTTTTCGTCTAATTACCTTCATACTCTCTCTTTTCCCATAAGGACTGTGGTTGAGCTTCCGGCCTGGCTCTGAGAATCGGTCTAAACCCATAATCACATCGGGGCCCCTGCGGGGTTTATGTCTCTGCACCGCCGTGGCCAGGTGCCTCTTGGCATTTAAGCGACCGGCACGGACCCCTCTCCCTGTCATTTTGCTCACTGCCCTCTAAGTGCGATTTCCATGATGATGCTTCTGTCCCTGGACGGGGCAGGTGGGCCGTTCTGCGTGTCAGTCTTTGCAGTTCAGCGCAAGTGTCACTCCTCGTTTCTCAGATGGTCACAATCTCCTGGCATCAGGAAATTCTCTATTTCTCTCCATCGTAAAATAGACGCTCCAGATAAATACTGAAGGTTATTTCAGAATACAGTACGGTGCTGTTTCCCAAACTCATTTACCTTCATGCCGGGTTGATGGATTTTTTTTTCCCTCCCAAACTTAAGCTATTTCCACTCGATTCCCTGTCAGTCCGCACACACGAACACAATTGTGGAAGGAGGTGGAGGGAAAGCACTCCCCGTAAGGAGCAAGGGGGCTCCCCGCCTCAGCCTCCCCTTCAGGATCGCGTCCGCCGCCTGCTTCCCCGAATGATCGATCAGCGTAGAGGGCAGAGGCAGTTTCAGTGTTTGCCTTGTGGACACAGTTGACAGAGATGAGCGAGAGCCCGCAGCCGAATTGAAAGAAACGGTGGTTCTGGGTCAGGAGACGTCATGCCTCCCACTCGCCGCTGTTTTCTGGAGAGAATGTTCAGAGACAGAACTAATCCCCCGACCCCAAATTTATGCAGGGCTTTGGAGTCCCGGTTTTGGTTTACAAAGTGTAGGATGAATGTTATACCTCAGATATTTTTCTTAAGCATATTAAACCCAAGAAGTAGAATGGAATCTACTATCAGTCTGACAAGGACTGTATTTTCATAGATACTGGGCAGCTTTTGTTTTTGCCCACGCTTACCTGCGTAACCTGCATGGCGTAACAGGAAACAGGCATCCAGTTTTAAGGTAGTTTCTGAGAAGCTTTTCTGTTTATAAACTCCTTCTTTGTGGTCCTTCTTTCCCTGACTCTCATGCTCAAGCCCACTGATTCTTACCATTTGGTGCAATCACAGATACTTTTGGAGAACAAACAAAGGCGGTGGACCATCTCTTCCAGAAGGAATACACATGCACACAAACTTGTAAAATGGCATACACCGTTTTAGAGGTTTTACAGACTCGCTGAAACTCCTTGGACAGGTAGAAGGAGAAAAATAAGCTTACTCTGAGACTCACGGAGGTTTGGGGACACAGCCAAAACCAAGAGTTATCCTGGGAAACAACGGTGCCAGGTAAGTAATTCCTGACCTCAGTAACCGGTGCCTTATGCCCTGAGATGGTGCAGTTTGTGCAACTGGCATAAAGGGGGTTCGCGAAATGCGTGTTGTAGCTCTGCCACCGCGGAGGCAGTTTAGATACTGCGTGGAACCTCTCTGGCCTTGGCTCTGTGACCTGTAAAGTGAGGAGACTGAAACAGAGCGGAGATTTTACTCTTTCAGGGAACCTGGATATAGAAAGCAAGCAGAAGTGGGGCTGCTTTGATGTAGAAAGGTGGGAAACACACAACACACACACACAACACACACACACAACACACACAGACACACACACAACACACAGACACACAACACACACAGACACACAACACACAGACACACGCACACTGACACACACAACACACACACACAGACACGCACAGATACACACAGTCGCACACACGCATACACACACACAGAGACCAGACACACACACAGACACATGCACACAGACACACACACACACACAGACACACACACACACACACACACACCCCTTCCTGGTCATCTTGTCCCAGTGTGGAAGCTTCTGGGCCAGAGGGCCCCTCATTGCCCTTTCAGTTTCTGGATGAACCTTCCTTCTGTCGGCCACTCTGCTGGGAACAGTCTTTCTACTGCTTGGAGCGGCTAATTTGGGGAAGCGTCTGTTCTACCTCTTTTCGTATTCCCTCCAGAAGGGAGTGGGAGGGTCGCAGTCAAGTATCGGTGTGTGTTACCCAGCACGCAGTGTCTGAGGCCTCATCAGCTCACATAGCCCAGCCTGTCGAAGAATTTTACATTTTTTCTGTAGTTGTCAGTTTAGTTTAAACATATTTTGAAACTTACGTTCTGTGACAGTCGGTTGAAAATTGGCTTACAGCCTCCAGCTTTTAGACCGTCTAGTAATCACCGCTCTTCTGCATAATTTATGTATTCATGTCTTCTGAAAAGCCAAAGTTAAACTGAAATAAGCATTTTTTCCTACTTGCAACATCTCTAATCAAAGTTTAACCCCCTTTTAGGCAATTTTCCCCAGAGTGTTCATAAAAAAGAATGAGCTTCGGTGAGTGTTGTCGCTTGGGGTGGCATTCTAGGCAAAACCTTTCAGTTCACGTCGATCAGGGGGTCCTGCGGGAAGTCTGAAGGGACACCGAATATTTCCTGTCATAGCGTGAGTGCCTTAAATACAGGGTCAAGGCAGATCTGCTTCGCGAATCTTTGGGGATTGTCTTTAGCTTTAAGAATTTCTCTAAGTAAATGTTTCACTTAAAAGGTAGTCATAAAGCGCAAATGAAGCTAATAAATGCTCAGCAGACATTCCTTTAAAGAAAAAAAATTTGTGAACACCATTGGATGCCAAGCAGATGTTTGGCTTTGAAAAGACTTACAAACTGTTAATGAATGTCAACCCTATATTTGCTTCCAAGAAAATATGAATAAATGTTGGAAATGTTGAGAGAATATTTCTTTCATACATGTACGGCTGGAAGAGGACACGCTGAACAAGTTTTATAACTTCATAAAATGCCCATGCTTTGCTTCAGCGCCGTAATCATCCGCCCAGCCCTGCCCGTCTCATTTGCTGTCCCACCTCCACTGAGCAACGTTTGACAGTCACTCCCTGGTGCTGTGGCAGCCTGGTAGCCAGTTACGATGGCACACCACCAGGGAAGTCCATAGTCGACAGGAAAATGTCTGAAACTATATGCAAAATCTAAATGCTAAAGAATCCCACTATAGTTCGACATCATAAAAAGTGTACCCCCTTTCAGATACGTCGGCATCACCCTCCCCCTGCAGTTCACACAGACACACACTGCGCCCCAGTCAGAACTGTGGGTCGTGTGACTCTGACAGGTTGGCACTGCCCTGCGCTGGGCGGCCCATGGCGCGAGTTTTCATGCGGCGCACGCACTCCTGCACCGAGCGGCGAGCGTGGCCAGCACCCTGGAAGTTCTCTCCTTTTAGCTCTTGGCTTCCCAGCGGTGACCGCTGTCTTGGTTTCTGTCACCATCCCTCTTAAATTCTCTTAGTCATTTTATTCTTTTTCTATTTTTTATCTTACTCACGTGAATAAGCATATACACCTTCCACAACTGCATCCGAGTCATAGATGATTCTTGGCAGTTCGGAAAATTTTAAATGCAGAGCTCTGGAGCTTTCCACCAAAGACCTCCCTGAAGCTTTACGTAAATCAGCAAATCAGCACTCTGATGTGTTCTTCGGTCGAATAAAAGCCTGCCTAGTAGATTGCGTGTAGTTCTCCTTTAGTTCTGCCGTGCAAGGGGCGTGACACGTGGCACCTGCGGCGTCTCTCTGATCCGTGAGCCTGCTGGCCCTGCTGCGTGGGAGAAGGCAGTAGAGCCAGCTCAGTGGAACCGGTTCTTTGTGAACCCAGGATGGTTTCTGGCGATTGCCTTCTTTTTAGTAGACCTGTTTGAGCCATCTCTACTTAGGGCAAGTCAAAGAAAGGCTTGGTGTTTGAAGCAGGGCTGGGCAAACGTTTTCTGTAAAGGGCCAGATAGTAAATGTTTTAGGCTTTGTGGGCCGTAGTCTCTGTCACCGCTACTCAGCTCTGCCTTGGTAGCCTGAGCAGCTCTGGACGATGTGTGAGTGACGGGCGTGGGGGTGGCCCGTGGTGCTTTAGCACAGAACTGGCTGCAGCCTGGATTTAGCCCTGGCGCTGTATGTGGTCTGCCAGCCCCTAGAACAAAACGCCTGAATGAACTTGGCTCGTGAGTCAACTTGGAGGGCGCTGGTTAAGAGAACTTCCCTACGATATTAATGGAGTTCCCCCCAAGCTCTCTAGTCCCTCCAAGGAAAGTAATTTCCAGACTGGTCCTTTTCTTTTCTCAAAAACAGAGACATCTGCCCATCTCTCCTCACCTGGCGTATTTCTTCTCTGTGCTTCTTCAAAAATGACCGACCTTCTTTCTGTGGGGCCAACCGCACAGCTTGGTTGCCCCGTTAAACTTCTCTGTGCCCTTGGACCCAAGAAAACCCCTTAAAATATGGCTATTTCCAGAAGCCAGTTTGTTTTAAAATGAGGTGTCAATATGTATTTACATATCACAGCAGGAGAGACATGAGGAGCCCTGAGGAACCTGGGGCCATGAGCGTCTGACCCAGCCCTGCGGCTGTAGCGCCTTCCCTGTGTTCTGGGGGAAGAGCCAGCAGGTGCTGGGACCGGCCAGCAAAGGAGCCGGGCAGGACGGTTTGCACACTGGCCATGTCCCCAAGCGGGAGCCGTTCTGGAGTCTTGAACTCCATCAAGTTCTTCTTTGATCTTTATATATTATTTTTATGTCCTTTATCTACAGTCTCATTTTCTTTATTTCACCTTAGAAAAACATTGTCAGGTGTGTGATAAGTTCCCGTCCATCTGCCATACTTTGCTTGTGTATGTATGTGAACCGATGAAAAATATATGTTATCATATGTGTATTGAATTGAGAGAAAGGTTTATAATGACACTCCAGTATAAATTTTTTGCCTTTTTTATTTTTCTGCATGTTTTTGGGACGTACCCATGTCACTTATGCAGGACAAGTTTGTTCTTATCACTGCTTACTGTTACACTAATGCACACGCATCATTTTATTTCTCTCTTCCCATGGAGATAGCCACAGAGGTTGCCTCTGAATCTTTGCTGCCGTGGGGAGTGCTGCAATGACTGCTTTCTCTATGCCCACATGCAGGAGTTTTTCTGGAATATGTATGCAGAGAGAGGGGAATGGGAATGCTTGGCTGTGGGTATATGTATATTTTATTTCAATCAGAATTGCCACATTGCTCCAAAACAGCAGCACCAGTGTATCCCTCAGATCCAGGACTTCCCACTCAGGAAGATACTCTCCTGCATCTTCTGCTGTCAACATTATGGCTTTATGTTGTCCATGTAGGTCTTAAATCCATATGGAGTGTATTTTTGTGTGTGGTATGGAGGAGTAAGGACCCCACATTCTTTGTCTATACATAGTGAGCAAATCCCCAGTGCCACTCACTGAACAGTCGGCTCCTGCACTCCGCCAGTGACGCACGAGCTGTGACGCTCGGGCCCCGGGGCCAGCTCTCCAGGGTCTGGGCGCCCCTCTTAGGAGCTGAGTGACAAGCTACTCCTCCGGCTTCTGTGTTTTCCTCTTTGAAATAGAGATAAAACTGATCCTCCCATAGAGTTACAAAGAATACTTAAGTCAGTACATGGTATCTTTTATTAAAATGTTTTTGTTCCTGTAAGTGGTACCTAAGTTTCTTTCATGTAGCCTAATTAATATTTCTGGTGAGAGCAATGCTGTCGTATATGAATATTTCTCTCTGGCCATTATGGCCTTTTCTGTGTCCTGAATTCTTTTCTGTCTTTTTTTGGTCTGATATTAAAATGTCTGACCTGGCTTTCTTCTGTTTTGTATGTGCCTTGTCTTTTTTTCTAAATCCTTGTGTTCAGCCCTTCTGTATAATATGATGGTTACTAATGCTGTGTCTGAGTCCACACTGCTTGGGGTGGGACCCTAGCAGTGAATCACCACTTGCCATTCCACCTTAATTAAGTTATAGAGTATCTCTGTGCCTCAGTTTACTCATTTGTAAAATGGCAATAATAGGAACTTATCTCACAGGATTGTTCATGTGTTAACATAAGTAAAGGGCTTAGAACATGGTAGGTGCAAATAAGCTTTATAGTAGCTGTTAGTATAAAATGTGTCTCTGTTAGACACCATATTGCCAGATCTTTTTGTTTTAATCTAACCTGAGCATCTCTTTTAATCAATGAATTTAACCCATTTATATTTATTATAATTATTGCTACATTAGGCCTCATTTCTTCCCTTTGTTTTCCATTTATTTTGCTTTCTGTTTCTTTTTTCTCCCCCTAACTTCCACTGTCTATATCAGATTTTCTTATGGTGGTTTGAAAGTTTTGCACCCGATTCTACGTCTGGCTGTTTCTAAATTTTTGATCACTATGTTATATATTTGTGCTTATTTTTCTCTTCAAATGTTTGCATGTATTAGTATCTCTTCCTTTCCTGGCCCCCCACCATAAAGAGATAAGAACTGAAGATAGTAATTTTGTATGTGCGTCTAGTGTCAATCTCGTCGTGTTTCCTTGTAGGTAATCTCATTTTTCTCTCTAGAAGCTTTTAGAAATTTTTCTTATTCTTAATTTAACCATAATGTGTCAGGTGTCATTTTCTTACCTATGTTCTTTGCACTATGAGCCGTTTCAATCCAAGGACATATATCCTTTTTCTGGAAAATTAGTAATTATTTTTCATGTTTCTTCTCTTCTTGGACTATCATTATATACATGTAGTCACCTCTGTTCCTCCATTTCTTTTCATTTTTCTCATAATCTTTCCTTTAATTTGCTGATAGTTTCTGGGACAGATTGTTTATTGGAACCATCAGGCTCTGTCCTATTAACTGCTCAGTTCATCACTGGGTTCTTTATTTCAGCAGTTGTGTTTTTCTATGACTATTTCCAGTTGGTTCTTTTTCATAGTTCCTTGTTCTGGTTTCATGTTTCTTTCCAAGGTTATTTATCCTACTTCTTTTAAATTCCTTTTACACCTGTTTTTACTAACTCTACTTTCTTGTAGGTGGTTATATTTCTTTTGTGCTCATGATTCTTCCCTGTCTTAAAATTTTCTTCGTGAGACCATTTTTCCCAATTGGCCCAGCCAGGCATTAATGTCCTTTTGGGGGAGGGTGGGAGCTGGGTCCTAAGTAGGTAAATTTGGAGGCAGGGCTTCGCCTGAATTAATGATCCGCATCCCCCTAGCTCCTGTAGCTGTGCGCTGCACCTGTCAGAGGCAGCCATGTTCTGATGGAATTCCCTGGTGAGGTGGCACTGCACACCCGTGGCCTTGTCACCTGTCCCAGCCTAGCTACTGTGCCCTTAGGTTGTCCAGAAAGCTCTGACTTTCCTGTTCAAAGGCACTGGGGCAGAAATTGTTCCTGTGGTTTAGGCTTTAGGGCACTGGGGACGGGTACTCCTGGAATTGGAGTGTTTTGTTTTGTATGCATGTTATTTTGGGTACTTAGAGTTTTCACAAGTCCCAAGCCTAAGCCAAAGTTTGCAGTTGCAAGGAGAGAGAAGCCCCATAGTCCCGTGAAGCCCAGTCTCCCCCCGTCACACCCATTGGCCGCGGGCCACCCAGACAGGGCCCCTGGGAGAGCAGGACAGCTGGAAAACTGTCCCGTCTGTGTGCGGTTCCGGGGTCCCCGGTGTACCATTCTCTTCCTCCACGCTATGCAGCTTCTAGCAAGTTCTCACCCCTGTCTAGTCCCCCAGAGGTTTCTCACAGATTTTGTCAGGTGATAATTGCAACCCTGAAATTTACTGACCTGCTTTTTTGACGGCTGCGTCTTCAAGGTTGAATTCCAGTTTCCGTCAATGACTTGTGCTACCAGTCGTTCCATTTCTACTGGGTCTTTTGAAGGCGAGCAACCCAAAGTAATACTTTTGGAACTGCTTCTACCATCCTCTTTTTATCTCAGAAGCGTTTAACATTTCCTGTTGCTCAGAGCTATCTGGGACATTAGAACTGTCTTACTGTGAGGTGCAGAGAGGCACCTGTCCTCTGGCTCTGACCCATCCCGAATAGACCCACTTTCCTTTGAAGCGGTGGGTGTTTCTTTCTGTACCTGATAATTTTTTACCTGTCTTTCCCATCCGTGGGAAAAAGCCTGGAGAATCCTTTACATACTTTTCTTGTGCTCTAAGTACAGGGCAGATCAAACAGAGTTTGCTTCTTAACGGCAAACAGTCAAAAATGAGTAAGAGTTGTAATGTTGGTATCATGGCATAATGTGATGAATTTCCCTTTCTTATAAAGTTTCATTTATTTACTTCCACTGCCATTTTTACATCTGCTATGTGCTAAGTACAATGTTAGAGTCAAAATAACTAGATGGGGTTTTTTTGTGTGTTTTTAAGAAAATGAAAAGCAGCATTGTGGACAAACTATGCTTCCCAGTATGAATATTATAATAAAAACTTTTGGGAGGAGTTTTCTTTTAGTGCCTTTTATAAGATACATTTGCCAACTAGTAGTTTGGGGTATCTGTGCACATGCACACATACGTGCTCTCTATATGTACATACTCAAATACTCAATATGAACAGTCCCTATTTAAAATATCGTGTGAATTATTGAAACTGAAGGCAGTAGTGGTTTACCTATAACAACATAAATTCCACAAAAGAGAAGTTTTGTATCTAAAATGCATTGTAGAAAGGAAATCTTTTGTTAAAGTTGCTTTCCTTTTTTGTCCTGTGGAAAGGCTGTCTGTGTTTGATTTCTGTAGACTCAGGCCCTGTAAGGTCTCCCGAACGCCTGTGAGTGCAATTTGTCAACAGATGTTGGTTTTGGAGGCTTGGAGAGCCCTCACTCATCAGTCTTGTGAATGGCGTGGGTCTCCTACCTCCAGCTGGTTGAACATTTCTTTATGTACCACATGCTAAGTATCATTTTTAGGATTTGCTATTTAAGCTGCTGTTTTCAGTCCAGTAATAAACTGATGATGAGTTTCTAGAAGTTATAATATTCATGTAATTTTGGTATATGTAACACAGATTTTTTTGCCATATTTTAATTCCCTCTCAATTTTCAACTTTATAAATGAACCTAACATAATTTAGTTCAAAAAGATTCCAGTGAAGTCTTCTAAGTTATGTCTTTTTTCTCTTCTTCTGATTTCTTTATTAGTCAACAGAATATGACTCAAGGGGAAATAGACTGAAATTCGTAGGAGAGATCTTAGGAAGTCTGTTGCAAAGGAAAGCCCAGTGGATTCCCTCACTAATAATTCTGAGCTCTAGATAGTTACCAGAAACAGACCTCAAGCTTAGTAAACACTGGGGCTTGGTCACCATATGAAACACTTAGGATAATTAAGAAATACTATATTCTTCCATGTTCTTAAATTTTTTTTCTAGATTCACCTTCTAAAAGCAGCTTTATAATAACTTTTAAGTTTACAGTATAAAGGCTTTGAGATAATATTGTATTATGGGTATAATTTTAAGTGTATATGTAAGAATTTTTTTAGGTTATTAATCCCAAAACACAATCCAGTAGGATAAATTATTGTAGTCCTTTTGGCTACCTATAAAAAAAATCCCTTAAATTTTTCTTTATTGTATGTCTGTGTGTGTGTGTGTGTATATAATCTCTGTTCATATTTCATTCAAAAAGGTGATTCATTCAGCTAATCCCACTGAAAGAATGCAAAACAAGGCTTATATAAGATGGACCACCTATATGTTTCTTAGCTTAAATGGTAAAAATTTCCAGTGATCTAATGTTCACAGGGCAGGGAGAGTTACTACATCACAAATAAGAAAAGTAATGAACAACATGTGCAGAAATTGCGGCCAAAATCACACTGGAAAAGCACGTTGCACTCAGTGCACTCCTGGGTCGCGTCGCAAAGGACCACCCTCTGTTTGTGGGGCCGCAGGGAAGAGAAATGGGCCTTCCCAGTACGTGCTGGATGCGTAGCCTTTTTCCGTAGAGTCTCTCACTTCTCCAGAAGAAGAAAAGGCAACAGTGGAAGAGAAGAGAACTGTGAATAATTTAAATCCTGATGCAAACCCACAAGTGGTTAAAAAAAAAAATCTGGGGAAAGAAAACAGCACTTTTATGATGTTTCCAGAGTCTACATTGGGTCATTACTGGTACTTGTAAAGTTCAGGTTCTGGATCTTCTCAGCCAAGGATCTGTGGTTTGGATAGACATTGGGAAGAATTACCTGTGTGGCACGGTTGTTCTGGACTATTGTGCAAATTGTACAAATAGAGAAGCAGATATACAGAAGTCAAGAGAGTAAATAAACTCCAAGGGGAGTAAGGAATCTTCTAAGAGGCAGAGACACAGCAGTAGGAAGAGATACACTGGGGAGAATTTTGCACGTGAAGTTCACGAAATGTGCACGTGCTGTTTCGTTTACCTGAAGCGCACTCTTCTGCCCTCCTCACGGCCGAGTGTAATTCTAACTGGTCAAGGAGGCCTCTTGCAGCCTGTGCTGATCGCTGAGATTATTAAGTACTGGCAATTATATTAAAAAGCTTTGTGCTACACTCATTTTTAATGTCTTATCATTTTGTTTTTGCTGTATTGTAACCCCCTTGTATTGCAGCAAGGAACACTTTTTTTGGATGCATGCTGTGAAAAGAGCAGATCTTTTCAACTGACTTCGGCTTGACTGAGTCCCCTTTGGCCCCATCCCCTGGCTGAGGCTCTGCCAGGGACACTGCATGCTGTGCCCGCCGCCCGCCTCCTGGGTGCGCACGTGCACAGGCTTCCGCTGCTGTAAGCCAACTTGGTGCTTTCCGAGTGGCACTCGTTCACTAATGTGTGTATTCTTGTTGTATTTCTTAAAGTAACCATTTAACTAAATATTCCATAAATCATTGAAAATAATCTAGTAAAAGTTGTTGCTAGAGAAACCAGATGCCATGCTCCAGAGAGACTTTTTGGGTTGCTAAAAAAAAAAATTGCTGCTGAATTTGGAGTGAGTGAGAAAACTGTAATCTGGGGTCAAAGGAATTATTACCTTCTAGTCCCCACTTTAGTGAAACAAACCGTGCACTGTGCCTCAGGCATGAGATTTCTGCAACAAAAGTATGCGGGATTTCAAACAGCAGACCCCCGTGAAAAGTCAGGTCCTTTGCCCTACATCACAAGTTTGTACATTTATATTTTGAGTTAAATGTTTTACGAATGTGTGTTTCATGTTTTGTGAATTTGAACTTACATCTGGCATCTTTGTTTGGCAACCAGCCGCTCTTTCAAGCCATCAGGTACGAGGGCTTCTCCTATGTCCTGAAGTTTCCTCCAAACCAGTCCTCCACTTGCAGCTTGGTAATGAAGGCAGATGCCCTTGCTAGCAGCACGGACAGCGTGCTTTGGGGAATGCCTCTCACTGTATCATCTTTTTGTTTAAGCGGGCGTTTTTCTTGCTAATGGAATTCTTACTCTTTGTTCTTAGCACTGAAGTTAACCATACCCGGATTAGGGGGAAAATCCTCAGTGTTAATTTGGGTATATTGAAAATTGCACTCTCAAGCAGAGAAAGCAGTGGTTGGTTGTAATCACCACGAAGAAAGAAAACCAAATTCAGTCCAGCTCTTTCCGAGGCTTCTTTAAATCACTAATATTAGCTCACCATGCAGCTATTTCTCTTTTATTACAGATTCGGTTTATGAAAAAAGCACCACCATTTCCTAGTTCCACCGGTCCCGTGGTGTGACTGCATTATGTATTTACAGTGTTAGCCCAGGGAGTTTGATAATGTTTTCAAACGCTTCTCTCTCTTCAAGCCCATTTCCCATTTGCTTTCTAGATCGTTTCTTGGTGAGCACTCTTTTTTGACATTTACTAAATGTCATCCGTAGTCCATGTTTAAACTTTGGCCTAGAGCCAGTAGACTTACCAATTTACATTAGCCTGTTAAGAAACATTAAATAAAATATGAAAATGAAATGGAAATTGCTTCCCCCAAAATGGGGGCTAAGAGTGAAATAGTCCATTAATGGCTCGATCCTCAGTCATTCCCTTGCTGAGTTCACGCTTGCGTTATTTTGTACTGTTGCCAGACTCTGAAAGGAAACCCAAAGAAAAGATTAAAAATGATTCTTTCATATGGCAATCATTTATTAAGTATCTATTCTGGGTTATGCCCTAAGAATACAAAGAGGAGGAGATCAGTGCACTCTGCAAGCAACTCACAGTCTAACGCATGATTCTCAAACGCGAAATAAAAACCAGAGCTGCTTCGGCTGAAGCAGCTCAGAAGGGCAGGGGCTGCCTCCCGAAGGCACGTATTTGCAGAGTCTCCGCTGCTAGGAATTTTTCCTACGGAATAATCAGGAAAATGCACAAAGATGTACTGATGCTTTCAGAGTAATGTTCTTCATTTTTAAGTAGATTAATAAATGATTTACCAGATGTTTCAGCAGATATTTATTAGACAGCTATGCCACTTAATCTTGATAGAGAATTCAGCTCTGATTTGTTTTCTCGTTTACTAACATTATATATGTTTAGTCATTTCTTACTACTTAGTATCAATAGTTTTTTAGACCAATTCATTGTGTGGTCTTCCTGTCCTAATCACCAATACCGTGTAGACAATGTATCAAGTTAATTACGCAATGCATTCTCTCATTGAACACTTCCGTCATCGTCTTTGGGTTTATTTCTTAAGTGGCTTTAAAAGTTTGTGAAAAGTTACTCCAAATTTAACACCAAGTCTGATTTTAGTATAGATGGTGTCTTCAGTCCCTGATCCACATTTGTGTAAGAGGTTGCTTGATTTCTCCTTGACCGTTAGTGGCTTTGGAAGAAAATGAAGCCCATGAACTATAATCAAACACTTGATGTTTACTTTGGTACAGCTTCACCATGGTGTCTGAGAACAGGTTGAGAGGTTAGCCGATTCCCAATTAGTTTAAGTGGCGTTTTAAGTTGTCTAAGTATTAATAGTGTATTATCTTAAAACCAGCCTGCAGAAGCTCAAAACTTCCACCTTCCAGGTACTGTAGGGTTTAGTTAGCAGCCTTTATGACATTCCTTTTAAATCAGAAGTGAAGAATTAGAAATTCTTGATGTTATTTGTTAGGAAGTGTTGGAATTTCTGAACTCAAATGTTACTCTTTTAACAGATTAATGCAAACATCCTGGTAAGCTGGTGCTCAATAAAGCACTGTATCTTCTTTTGTGACCCTCCTAGGGCTTTGCTTCTGAGATTTCTTTTTTATTATTATTTCCCTAACGTGGCAGAACTAAACGTTTGCAAACCTGAGACTTTTCCATAATGGTTCTTCAGCGAACTATCCCTTTGGAGCTTTGGCCGCTTTTCTCCTTCAAGACGGTGGCATTTCAAAATTCCCTTGTTTGGAAAACAGAGGTAATCGGTAATTTGTTATGATTTTAGGGTTTCTCCTCTTCAAAAATCTGAAGTTGTTGAGATGGTTAAGAAGCAAGTCAAAGTGGTGACTCTCGCGATCGGCGACGGAGCGAACGACGTGAGCATGATCCAGACGGCGCACGTAGGTGTCGGCATAAGTGGCAACGAGGGGCTGCAGGCGGCCAACTCCTCCGACTACTCCATTGCTCAGGTGAGGCAGCGTTTCTACAGGACACGCCGTTCCTCTCAGTCAGCCAACATGGAGAAGAGGAAAATACTGACTTTTCTCCACTCTTATTTTAGTTCAAATATCTGAAGAATTTATTGATGGTTCATGGTGCCTGGAACTATAACAGGGTCTCCAAGTGTATCCTATACTGCTTCTACAAGAATATCGTCCTCTACATTATCGAGGTAAGAGCAGATTCAATTTAAAATCGTTGGCCAGGCGCGGTGGCTCACGCCTGTCATCCCGGCACTCTGGGAGGCCGAGGCAGGAGGATCGCTCAAGGTCAGGAGTTCGAAACCAGCCTGAGCAAGAGCAAGACCCTGTCTCTACCAAAAATAGAAAGAAATTAGCCGGACAACTAAAAATATATAGAAAAAATTAGCTGGGCATGGTGGCGCATGCCTGTAGTCCCAGCTACTCGGGAGGCTGAGGCAGGAGGATCGCTTGAGCCCAGGAGTTTGAGGTTGCTGTGAGCGAGGCTGACGCCACAGCACTCTAGCCCGGGCAACAGAGTGAGACTCTGTCTTAAAAAAAAAAAAATTTAAAATCCTTGTCACTTAACATACATACTTAAATTTTCTTTATGAAGATGTTTTCCCATTGTTTTAATTAATACTTCATTTGCCCACTTTTTATAACTTATTAAAACAAAAAGTTTGCTAGTCATGGAGAGTAATTAATGTTTAAATTCTAACTAAAAATGTGATGCTGCTTTGACAGGAAATGTTGAATTAGAATTGCTAATGAAGTAATGTTTTCAGTTTTAAAAGGACTACAAACTGGACTGTATTTTTTGTAAAGCTCAAAAACATATAAAAGAAAGCAATACACCAACGAGGGATAATATACATGTGGAAAATTGTATTTAAAAGAAAAGTGAAGGAGTGATAAACACAAAACTAAGAACAGCAGTTCTAATCCTGGGAGGAGGCAAAGGACAGAATCAGGGAGGATATACAGGTGGTCTTGCTAGTATCACTACGTTGTCTTGTGGTTCTCACCATCTGGCAAAATTTAGATCTGTGTTCTATACAAAGATCCCTTGGTATCCAGATGCATTTTGGTTTCTGAGTTTGGTGAGTAGGAAGAGTGTAAAGAACGAGGAATCTGTCTAAAAAGTATCAGAATATTTTGTTCCTGTGTCTGGATAGCAAGAGATTTCTATAATCCTTTTCATGATATATCAAATATAACATCAGTTTAAAAATGAAAGCCCAGGTCAGGAACAGCACTTCTAGAAGGATGCATTTTGTTCTGTAAACATTTTTGTAGCACCTACTGGGTGCAGGCGCCCAGCCTTATTAGTCCAACAACTATAAAGTAAATCAAGCGTGGTTCCTGTCCTTCAGGAGCTTGTGAACAGAAACGCAATGTGAGCCACGTGTATAATTTTAAATTTTCTAGGAGCCATGTTAGCAAAAAGCAAAGCATACATTAATTTCAATATATTGTGTCTAGCTCAGTATATTAAAAGATTATTATTTTAACATATAATCACTGTTAAAAAAGTATTGAGATATTTTACATTCTTTTCTTTATCCTAAGTGTTCAAAACCTGGCATATGTTTTACCGGTTTGGACTAATCACATTTCAGGTGCTCAAGAACCACATGTGGCCAGAGGTTACCCTGCAGGGCAACACAGCAATAGTAGATACATGAGTGAACTGAATGGTTAATCAGGACGTGCTTAAATAAGTTATTTGCCTTTTGTAACATATTTTATAATCAGAAGCTATATTTGTAATAATTAAACTCTAAGCGTAATTAGCTTCATGGTCCTTTTGGAGCTCTGCAGACGTGGTGGTGACCTCCCCGTTGCTTGTTAGCAAGACCCTCCACCCACCACGCCCTCCGAAATCTGCCGCGGGCTCCCTGACACATGTCTGTTCATGCCACTTTGCCCTCTGATCCATCAGCTGACTGTTTTTGCACATCCATCAGAAGAGACACAGCTTAACGATTTGCTGTGTGGAAATAATGTTCCATCCTTCACACCAGAGAAGTAATGCTCTAAACGCACACACTCAAAAATCAGTAGAGTCTACATTTGCCCTGTTGACACTCTAGTGAGAGACTGCTGTATGTTTGGGCCGGCTGTTCTCTGTGGCTCTGTCGGAATGCTCATCTCCTTGTTAAAATGTTGCCTGAGCATAGTTCTTATTATGAGGCTAGTAAAATTGAAAATCAGTTTTGCAGTGTACAGGCAATCTCATTTATCGGTCACTAAAAATCTAATTAGGGTACAACTTATTAGGTGAAATTACCGAACACTTGGAACCATAAACAAGATACTTCATGAACTTACTTATTGTTCATTATTGCTAGATTGGGTCTGGAATTGTCGGTTTTGAAGAAAAATGCATTTCCAAAATGGTTTATGAGAGCCAAGAAAATATTCTTTGTTGTGTATATAAATTTGTGATTCTTTTCTAAAATAATTATTTTTATTCTTAATCCCCTCTATCTAGCTTTTCTAATTATATGTTCTCACTCCAAAACATTGTTATCTAAAAGAATATCAATTGATACAGTTTATTCACATAAACTTTTGAAGATACAAAGACTTTAAAGCCACTGCTAACAATAAATCTGCTTGTAAACGTTTATTTATAAAGTGAAATAAGAGTACTCAACTTGCCACTTTTTAAAGCTAGATTAATTGACAATCAACAATGAAGTAGGCAAAATGTGTGTACTAATGGGGAAAACAAAATACATTAAACACAAACGAAAACTAAATCTGCATGCTCTGTTTCAAATCTAGAATTATGTGATTTGCGGTTGATTAGCTCTAAATTTCACGTGGCTTTGAATTTAAAGCCTCTTCATGAGATATTTAACACTGATCAAATTCTTCACACGTTGGAAAGGAAGTGAGATCTACACTCTGCTGGAAATCTCATTCTTATTTTTCCTTTAGCACTCTGTGGCAGTGTGTTTTGAATATAATTCAACTGTCTTGGAAATGAATTGACCTTTCAAATCAATTCCCAGATACCCAGCCTCTGCCGGCTAAAACACGTTCTGCAGATGTTAATGGCTCCTGTCAATGCTGTGAGTGAATAGTCAGAAAACACGTCACCGAATGTCTCTGGCGAGGACAACTGCCAGTCTCGAGTCCCCCCTTTCAGTTCTTGTGCTGATCGGGCGTGGGAGCAGAGGACTCCTGGACTGTTTGGGAGCTGCTGTTTACTATGCAGAAATGCTCCGCGAGGAAAATGAGTCGAAGCTTTAGCTGCCACGCCTCTGCTGGGAGGCGGAATTTAGAAAATAATGCCAGGAGAGGCGGGTCTGAAGTTTCTTTGCTAATATTCGTCTTGAACACTATGGGTTTTTGTAGATTATCTACCAAAACTGCTTTTCCCATCGCTGTATTGCTCAGAATGTCACTGTCTCAGTACTCAGTTGCCATAAATCCCAGCCAGACAAATAAGTACAGACTTGGCAGGTGGTCACATAAAGCTCTTACTCGCGGTAGCCAGCCAGCCACGGCCGTAGGTGTTCGTTTAAATGATTGGCTCTTTCTAAAGAGATTTTTTTTTTTTATTTCTCTGAAATGTCTGACTCCTTCCTAGCAGAATAAGACCTTTTCTTTCAAATGATTTGTCACATCCAGGTTTTCTGGTAAGATCCCAAAACAATGTAGTGTTTACAATTTCCAGAAGCTTTGATTAAAGTCAATAAGGTGATAGTTTCCCAGTGAGTTGTGCTGGGAGACGGATTCCCTGTGAATTTAAATAATCTAGACAGCTGTCCAGTGGGACTGGTATTTTCTTTCTGCACCCTTGGCTTTGGTTGAGTCAAAGGAGGGACTTTTATGTGTTTATAGTAATTTAGGTGTTGTTTTATTTTAGCATGCAATATGTTCCTGATTTAACTACAAATCCCAGTCTAACCTGAAATCAGCTTTCTGGTAGACTACCTGACTTTTAAAGAGCTTTTCTTTCTCCTTTAAAATATTTTTTGACAAACTCAATTGTCAAAATATTTGCGTGAAAATGTAGGGTACCATATTGAAAGATGCTGTTCTTATCTAGTCATTTCTTCTTTTGAGGAAAAAATATTAGAATACTAACTTTAAAAATGCAGTAAGTAAATTTCTAAAAACACATTCACCTACCTTTCAGTAGGAAACACAAAATGATAAAAATGTGTTGACAGCTTTCCACTTAAAAAGTTTCTGTCATAAAGCAGTTAATTTATGTATTTTAAAATACACTTTGAACTCAGACATGTTGCTTGCAAAGTATTTTGAATTTGAAACTTTCTGTAAATATTCATTGATTTGAGGGAAGGTCTTGAATTTCAAACTCATGTGGCCTTTGAGTCGGCACCAAATGTTCTGTACAAAGAAGCTGGAAGACCATTCACATTTATAAATGTTTACCCATACACAAATTTATTGACGTAAACTTCTCATACTAGTATTGATTATTGAAGATGCGTTTAAAACTATAACATTGAGCCAGGTGATGTCCATTAGATGAATATGGTTTGCAGACAGCCCTGGCTTCCTTCAAAACCACAAAGATTGGACTGTGTCTTCGTAGCCTAGAGAGACATCATTGAAAGTTCGTATTTAAAATTTCCTTATGTTTCCGTCATACCCCGAGAAATCTGAAAGAGCTTCTTAGGATGTATTAGTGCAACAGATCACAGCTGCCTTCAGGGACAGTAGTATCGTCACCAGGAGTATCACAAGTATGTATTTATATAATCTCCATCTCAAAAAGGCCAAATGTGAAAAGGCAATAGAGAGCATTAAAATCTGTTTGTCAACTTGTAAATACCAGGAAAAAATAAACTTCGTTTCCCATGAAGATGCTCAGTTGTTTTTGAATTTGCGTGGACAAGTGATCCGACTCCTTGTTGCAGGCAGATGTTCAAAATTGTTCTGTAAATACGTGTAGCAAAGCAAGCAGGAATTTCAGGTGTGACTCTGATTTCTGTGCTTTGTTTCTATTGTTGCTATGGGCACCACAGCCCAAACGCCATTTGGACTTATTTTTCGCGTGCTATGGCTACTTTGTTTTCTTCTCCGGCTCATGAAGCAGACGTTTGTTTTTATACATGCTCAGTCCTTCTCTTACACTACAAAAAGGAAGAAGATCAGTGTGGGTCCGGAAACTGTTTGCAGGGAGGCCAGCCTGGGCACGAATTGATAAACGGTGAATTTGTAGCAGTTCATGCTTCCGAAACGAGGTTAAATGAAACGTGAAGTGTAGCGAAGTCCCCACGCGCGTGTCAAGAGTCCTTCCCTCCAACAGTTTGTGTTGTTGGTGGTGTTATGTTTTGTTTTTGTGTTCGTGCTTATGTAATCTCATCGCTGGGCCAGCCTTTTTTACTCTTAATTTTTAGTTATATTTTAGGTCTGCTTTTTTAAAAAATAATGTTACTGATTTACTATAGTCACTTCAATTTTCCTTATGTCTTAAACAGGTTGAAGAAAAATTTCCCTATGTTGTCCCTTAATTTTGTTTGCAAAGTTTTCTGTTTTAAGAAGAATTATAAAATGTATAACCACATTATGTTCTAGTAGTTAAATATTTGATTTTATTAAAAAATATAATGTAAGTTAAAAATATTTTCATATATAAAAATTTAAAGTTAACATTCAGTAATTATCAAGAACTGTAAAAAAAAAACCCTTATATACTTTAATGCATTAATTCTACTTTAAGAATTCATCCTAAGGAAAAAGAAATGTGTAGGGTTTTAGTTTAGAATTATTTATAACAGCGAACCTGGATTAGTAAGCTAATTGTCCAAAATAGTCATATCCACCTGAGAGGTTATACATCCATTGACATCATTTTAAAGGACACATAACAACTTAAGAAAATACGTATTACGGAATGATGAGGATGTGATACTATATACAGAGGGTTTCCCGTAAGGTAAATTGTGAGGGTATGTAAACAACCATGAATACAACCAACACAGAAGAAAACAGTGATTGTATCAGTATCAGTACAGGAAATTATTTTCTAAAGATACATATTACTTCTGTAATAAAAATAATCTTTAAATAACTACATCCTGATAGATATTGTAAAAGGCAAATAAAGCTGTGAAAATTTAATAGCATATAAATATATTCCCTAAAGTACCTTTGAGAAACAAGATTGTATTTAATTTTTTTAATCTGTGATTGCCTGTTCATATAGTTCTTTTTTGATTCAACAAGTAGAACCAATTCTGACTTAAGTAACAGAAGCCTTATGAAAGTATTCCTTCAAGTCAAAAAGTAAAGCAAAGAAATGACGTTTTCAAAAGAGTCATGAAAATAATATGTTAATGCTGCCGTTTTGCGATGGTTTAGTATACGACAGATTCTAAGTAGCACATTTATGTTTTTGTGTTCTAATTTGGGGGTTTGGGTTTTTTTTTTTTTCCTAGATCTGGTTTGCCTTTGTTAATGGCTTTTCTGGACAGATCCTCTTTGAAAGATGGTGTATAGGTCTTTATAATGTGGTAAGTTTAGGACATTTGATAATGCCTGTTTTATTGAATTACTTTGAGATAAAGGTTCACCCTGCGTTTGGCACTTGACATAATGACCAGTTTGTGCATTTTAGATGTTTACGGCGATGCCTCCTTTAACTCTTGGAATATTTGAGAGATCGTGCAGAAAAGAGAATATGTTGAAGTACCCTGAATTATACAAAACGTCTCAGAACGCCCTGGACTTCAACACCAAGGTAGGACACGGTGCCCTGGCTCACGTTTGGTGGGTCTGGCTTTCCTGCTCTCAGCACTTGGAGCATCTGGTTTTCCAAAGCCAAGGAGACGCCAGCCTGAGACAACTCCAGGGTGCCAGCCATGGCAAGTCATATTTTTTAAGTTTTGGATATGAATGGTAAAGGTTTTATGTTCTTTGGGTTTTGTTTTGGTTTTTTTTGTATTATTAAATTAAAATGTAACCACGATTCACTGGGATTTGCCAGGGCAGCAATAAAGCTGGTCTGGGATGCAGAAGTCATTGTCCTTTTGGTCCTCTGGCTTTCTGTCTTTGCAGTGTTGTAGGGAAATGTTCACTTTTCTTAGAGCTTAGTCGTCTAGGACGGACAAGGGCTGGCTTCACACGTGTAAAAGGGTGAGAGCTATTGTATCATTCTTTACTAATTTTCTATTTTGTCCTCATTAGAATTTTAGATTGATTGTGTCCGGCATTAACATTGTAGTCTCTGGGAAGTAACTCATTGAGTCATAATACACGGTGTTTCCAAACCATAAAATTAAAAATACAAGATAAAATATCTAACATTTTATCTAAAATCACATTCTGGGTTTATAGTCTACATAACAAGCTGTAGGCTGTTGTCATCTCTTATGATCGATAGTATAATATTTATCCATCCCAGCAACAAAAAATATTTCATCTTCATGGTTTATCTTCCTGTAGGAAAATAAAGTTTCTACTTTTCTAAAGTTTCTACTGGTATTTGGTAATAATTCGAATTTGTATGTCGTGTGAAAAAGGGGGAAAAATTTAATATTATAACAATCAAGGTAGATGTCATTTTGAAACTCTAGCATTTGTGTATTTTATAGCTTTATAAAAGCAACAAATATACACCTTCACAGAAGTGTTTCCATTTAATATATTCATATGTGTTAGCATGTTGCTGATAATTAGATGTAATCTTAATTCAATGTCTTAAATATAGGACAGTTAATATAGGATATTTTTAATATTTATGAATTCCTAAAGCTTTCCATGGACATTCTCAGTAAACCAAGTGAATAAATGGAAACAGGTGTTTTAGTGCCTCTTGCCTCACACCGTAAACGGCAGTGCTAAGTTTACAGCCGAGAGGTTATTCTTACTCTGAGGCTCCGTCTCCGTGAGCACACTGGGCATACGTGGCCTCCTGTGCACGCACATGCAACTTGACGGCATTGCTTTAAATAATCGAATTTGGTTAATTAAAAAAACAAGCACACTAAAGGATTCTTTAACTGTTGCTTCCGAAAAGTATTTTTAATGATCTCTTTTGAAACTATCACTGCTTATAATATACAATGTCTCTCTTTTATTTTTAAATGTTTTATTTTTGGATTTTTAAAATTTATTTATGAAGCCCAGTTTATATTAAACTCAACCACATTGCTGGTTTTCATTACCTGTGGTGGGTGTTTTCAGATGATGAAAAGTCACCGTCGGGACAGATACAAGGGTCTCTGAGCTCTTATTTCCCTGAAGAAGTGATCTGGGAGCCAGGGAAGTTCCGGCTGGCGCACCAACAGTAATTGTCACCAGCCTGGACGGTTCCCGTCCGCTGTGGTGTGGGCTCTGTGGTCCTGTCTTGGAAGTTAACTTCCAGCCACAAACTTGGCTGTGTCATTCTTGCTTAAAAACGTAAATTGATCCTCACAGGCTACCCAAAGTCATCCCCAAAAAGCCGCATCTCTTCGTGTCTTCTGTGAGTGGCAGTCTGGACACAGTTGTGGCCAGGGGACGGGCATACCAGGTAGTATATCGTTTTAATGTGGGAGCATCATTTCTTGTATCTTTTGCTGCTGAAAATGTATTTCGTTATCAGCAGAGCCTAGGCATTCAGAGAAGTCATCAGATCAACCCAAATAGGCTGCACGAGTCCCATGGCCGTCTGAATATTTTTAGTTTATACAAACAAGTTGCCAACCACTCTTTATAGGGTTTATGGATTTTTCTAATGATTTCAGTGAAAAGTCTTTGATGAAACCTCATGTAAGTGTTTGAAAATTCAGGGACAAATGGCTGCAAAATGCATCGTTGTATACACAGCGGTGGCTGTTGGTCCCAAGGGCAGAGGCATTGTTGCCCTGAGTCCTGAGGCTTGCTTTTGTTATGGTAACAAGGGTCGGAGGTTCTGAGGTCGTGACAGGGGTTAAAGGATTAGCATGTGACAATAAGTATCAGTCAGGAAAATGGAAAAGTAGAACTGATTTCTCCTGCACCCACCTGTGCTCTCTGTCAAATGAAAACGTGCGGTAATGACACAGCGAGGAGAAGAGACAAAGGTTAATGAGTAACACAAGTTCAGATGTCTAATGTGTCGGAGCGTAAATTGGATCACGCGATCAGTGTGGCTGGGGAGCCAACAAAAGACGTTGAGATCACAGTGGAAAATTTTGGGAGGCAAGCAACTTAATTTCTGTTGTTTGAACAGCTTAAAACTATTAATACATGCCAATTTTATTTAGCATAAGTTTTGTTTGCAAGAAGCACTTTTAAAGTACAAAACTACCACTGTTCGGGAGGCCGTAAGAATGCTAAACGGTTCTTCTATAACTTAATCTTTCACCTGCGTGTTACAAAGAACGCTCCAGAGATACTTGCTCTGTTGTTCTTAGAATACAATACACATAAAAAGTGGTAGCTATTAAATGATGTTATAATTATTTGAAACTTGGTGTTAGCAAGCGGTAAAAATGTGTGAAAGCCTTTAAGAAATCAGTCGTAGTCACAATGCTGTATTTTAATGATTAAATAATTTAAATGTTATACTCGCTGTAACAAGTACGTATCTTTTTACTCTATATAGTAGTAAGTATCTTTATATCTCTCTATAAGAGAAAGCATTATATTTTTAGCATTAAGAAGTTTACACTTCTACACGGCGAAGAGAAAGGAATTTCCCCAGATTATAATCTTTTTAAAAGTTAATTCTTCTGGAATTAGGAAAATAGTGCCATGTAAGAAATTTCAGAATCTGTGCTTATTTTAAATTTTATTTTCTTTTTCAGGCAGAAAATTTAAACTTCTGCTATTTGATTTTTAAAAAGTAGAAAAAATTCGAGTGAAGCTGAAAAAACATTTTGAGAAACATAAAAATAAATAAATGACCCATGAAAGTCTAAGAGGCAGAAGTGTCTGTCAGTTCTGCTAATTCACAGTGGTGGCCCGACAGAAACACGTTCTGTGAATCTAGCTCTGGATAAAAAGAAAGGTCAGAGTTCACGGAGCTCGTTTATCGCAAATGGTTCTCATGGATTTTTGTTTTCCCCCAGGTTTTCTGGGTTCATTGTTTAAATGGCCTCTTCCACTCCGTGATTCTGTTTTGGTTTCCACTAAAAGCCCTTCAGTATGGTAAGTAGAAAGGATATGAATGCTAAGAGATGACTTTTTACTTTTTTAGAAAAATATCCCATTGTCAGTATATGTTAAAAAAATAAAGCAGCGCTTCATTTTATGGTATTTTCCTTAACCCAAAATGCATGCATCCAAAAATTGTACACACTTTAAAGATTTTTATTATTCCTAGGGGAGCAAAGTGATTTAATATATGCAAAGCCTTTCTTCTTTACTTCTCATGTTTTCCAAACTTGCAGAGAGTTAAATTTTAGGGCTTTTTTTCTCTCCCTGTTGATGTATCGTTTGAGGACAATAAGTGCTAATATTTTATGTAGCCTGTTTATTATACCTGTGAGGCTTGTCTGGGGCTCTTTATAATGAACCCAGTCAGACATGCTAGTATTTTCAGGTACACTTGAGCCAACGTTTTGGATGAAGTTTTTGATATGCTTTTATGTCATCTTGAAGTGTCAGCTCTTTCTCTGCTCATTTTGAGGGAATGATTTTATTCTGTCAGTTTGGAGCGATAGGATCGTGGCGTGTCTCCTACATGCATAAAAATGATGAAATAGCCACTTCAGAACAGAGGTCCTGTGACTCGTGCACTGGTGCTGCTCTGTCCCGGGGCGGAGCTTGCCCTGAGGTCCAGGGAGGACGCCAACCAGTCAGGGTTTCAAAACTGCAATAATAAAAATACGGCACGTGCTCCACCCTAGGAGTCGTCAGGCCCTCGCGAGGACAGGCCGTTCCACCTGTCTAGGAGCCAGTGGTTGCCCTGGCCCACCTACAGCCCCTTCCCCACAGGTAACCAAGTGATCCTTGTAAAACAGATCGGACCGGGTGCTTCCCTCCTCAGAAACCCACTAAGACTCATCACATGTAGAAGAAAACCCTACTCCCTGTTCTTCATCAGATGTTTGAGGTGGCTCTGCCCCGCCTCCTCCCCGCTCCACCTCAGGTCTGTGCTCAGAGAGGCCTTCCCAGATCACCCCATCCAGTAGAGCGGCCACCAGTGTGTAATAAGTTAGTGCAAACACTATGGGGAACAGTACGGAGGTTCCTCAAAAAACTAAAAATAGAACTACCGTATGACCCAGCAATCCCTCTGCCGAGTGTGTATCCAAAAAGGGGAATTCAGTGTCTTAAAAGGATATCTGCACTCCCCTGTTGACTGCAGCACCATTTCCAATAGCCAAGACTTGGAATCAACCTAAGTGTCCGTCAACAGATGAATGGATACAGAAATTGTGGTTCATATACACGATGGAATATTATGTAGCCACAAAAAAGGAATGAAATGCTGCCGTTTGCAACAACATGGATCGAGCTGGAGAGCATCACGTTAAGTGAAATAAGCACAGGAAGACACCTCTTGCATGTTCTCACGCATATGTGGGAGCTAAATATTAAAAACAATTCATGTCGTGGAGACAGAAAGTAGAATGATGGTTACCAGAGGCTGGGAAAAGTAGCAAGGAGTTGGGGGATAAAGTGGGCATGGTTAATTTACTCTTTAAAAGTGTACAGTTGAGTGGTTTTTAGTATATTCACAGAATTGCGCAAATATCACCACTGTCTAGTGCCAGAGCATTTTTATCATCCCATAAAGAAACCCCCTGCCCATCAGCAATCACTCTGTTTCTCCGCATCCTCCACCCAGCCCCTGGCAACCCTTAATTTTTCTGTCTCTGTGGATTTACCTATTCTGGACATTTCATATAAATGGAATTATATACTAAGTTCATGCGTATTGCAGCATGAATCAGGACTTCATTTCTTTTTATGGCTAAATAATGTTTCGTGGTACAGATATGCCACATTTTTTTATCCATTCATCAGTTGGTGGACAATTGGATCATTTCCGCCTTTTGGAGCAATGGCAGATTGAAGTCCGGGGTACCATTCAGGATATCCTGATCTTAGACAGATTTTCCTGGTAAAGTTTATTTTCAAAAAGCAAAAGCAATATAGGTATGAAAGACAGGGCATGAGCATCTATTAAGATGCCATTTCAACATTCTAAATATCAAAAATAGCTCAAACCAAATAGAATCCAAAACAGCAGGGACAGAGTTTGAAAGGAATTCCCAAGTAATTTCCTCTTCTGGAGAGCAGACTCTAGATCTCTCGTTGCACTTTTCTGGAAAAATGCCTGACTGCCCACCTTCGGCTAAGGCAGTTCACAGGAGTGCCGCCTGCGGAGACAGTGTCCAGCCAACACTTGCTTTCTTTTGTTAAAGGACGAAGGACGTGTATCGTAAACTGTGTTTTACAGGTCTGATTTTGAGGGGTTTGCAGTTGTTTTGCCTTATTTTTCATTTTTAAATAAGGAGGGTTCTGGGGGGTTGTTTCGTTTTGTAGTTTTTGAAAAGATGGGGATACAGAAGAACAATAAACATGCAATACGATATGTAGCTATAATAAATATTTATTCACTTGCCTTGGCAATCCTCCAAGGGTAGTCTGTAGACTCCTGGGAATACCTTTTTGCGGTCCATGAGGCCAAAATTTCAGTTTAAAATTTTTTTGATAGTATTAAAACATTATCTGACTTTTTCACTGCTGATGCAAAAGCGATGGGGGGGGTACAGCTGCTGGTGCCTTAACACAGACGGTGGCACCAGCAGGTACGTTCTTCCCTGCCGCGCACCCAGTTGCGCTTGAAGACGCCGTAAAACCAGCGTGTTTATTGAGTCTTGAAACTTGGTACGCTCCGATCGTACTATCCTATGTGGCAAAACAGGAAGTGTCTACAAAGCACTTCTGCTGCGCACCGGAGTGCCGTGATTGTCTCAAGGAATAGTGGATTCCTTGTGGATTGTCGTGAGCTGATCCAGTTTCTTTCATGAAGTTGTAGAATCATACATCGATGAGAGAGCCATGCACAGTGCCAGGTAGACATGTGGATTTTACTGTAATACAAAGAGTTCATTGATACAGTTTCGGATTCCACGCTGGCAACTCACCTTTAAGAAACTACCTCTACCTCTTCAAGACACTACTTGTTGAGTTTTGATGTTGTATCAAAGAATATCCACAATTATTGGGAAACATTATTAAAATACTCTTTCCCTTTATAACTCCACCTCTCTGTGAAGCCGGATCTCCCTCATGTATTTCAACCAAAGCATCCTGTGAGAAGCCAGCTGCCTTCTATTAAGCCAGACTTTAGAGAGATTGTAAAAATGTAAAACAATGCCAGTTTTTTCACTCTTTTTTTCGTTTTGGAAAAGAGTTACTTTTCAGAAAATCCATTGTTCATATTACCATGTTGGGTCTTATTTTTATATGAATCAGTACATAATTTTAAATTTTCTGTTTTAATTTCTAATGTGGTGAATATTAATAGATAGTAATATAAAGCACCTAATCCAAAGTTTTTTGGGATCCTACCAGGGATCCAGAGACCAGAAAATATGAGAACGAGTGATTTACCTGAATTCTCCAAATGCTAAACCTGCCTCACGCCAGACACTGTGACTGGTACTTTCCATGCGTAACCTCGTTTTAACCCCAGCCCTCTCCAGGGTTTCACTCCTCCCAGGTGAAGAAACCCAGTTCCGTTGGAGACTCCTGGTCTGTGTCGCCCAAGCTCAGCGGCTCCAGTCTCCCCGTCTCATCCGTGCTGTGTTCTAACATGTTTTGTGCTCATGTGTTAGGCTTTGAATCAATGTCGTTGAATACGTACATAAATAAAATATTGCATTGTACCTACCGTTGATTTTAAATTTTTCAGTGGTGCCAGTAATTTAATTATTCAGCCATTTTTTAATTTTCATTTGATTTTATCAGTAGTAGTAATTTTTGTTTGTTAGCTACCACTTCCTTCGTCTAAAGCCACGTTTATTAATTATCGCTAGAATAAGGAAATAGTTCAAAACATGCCCCTAGATTCAGCCAGACCCTCAAAGAGCGCTGTGCCTGGAATCATATCGGTGCTTCTTGGCCCTCGGTGAGTTTTTATAAATCCCTTTTGGTCCCGTGCAAACACCCTTGTTGCGGGACAGCCGGAAGGTTCCCTGTGACCCTCCTCCATGTCGTTAGCAAGTTTTTTATGATGGTTCAGAATGCCTTCTCCTGTCTTCATGCCCACAGCTTGAAGCTTTGTTTGAACAATTAGTTTGATTTTTTCTTTTTTTAATCTCATGGACCCTGACAATTGGTTAACAAGTCAGGTTTTCTTCTTCACGTTGGCCCTTGGAGATTTGTTTTTAATTTGTGGACTGTTTTATAGCTACTTTATGAGACTTCTGCAAGAATCGCATTTTCCTTTCTAACAGGCCTCTCTCCTTTTCCTCCAGGCACCGTCTTTGGAAATGGGAAAACCTCGGATTATCTGCTGCTGGGAAACTTTGTTTACACTGTGCGTACAGGGCTTTGCCTCATTTGCATATGACATCAGAACGTTTCATCTGTGTTTACTTTATTTTAAAATTTAAACGGATGCATTTCTGGATTTAAGAGTTGTTTACCATTCCCTTTAAAGATGAAATAGCTATGTTTTGACTGTTACGAGATTTTTATATTAGGTTTTTAAAATGTCATTTAGGTTCACCAACTTTAAAGGGCTTCGGTTGCTATTGTTTTCAATATTTTTTCTTTACTCTTACTATCCTGGTTTTTTTCCCACTCCCTTTTCACTTTCTCCTCAATTTTACATGACCACCACTGTTAATATTTTCTTGCTTTCCTGAATTTATGGCAAATATCATCGAAGTATCCTTGGGTGTGTAACCAGCAATTATTTTGGAGTTTGTGGTAACCAAA